>LPNX010844034.1:0-36490 GCA_001517045.1 Pseudotsuga menziesii | reverse complement strand
GGTATAAACTAACTGAGAGGGGGGGTGAATCAGTTAGTTAAGATTTGTTACAATATACTTCTTTTAACTTAGAATCAATAACCTTTATGGCAGTCAATCTTTTCTATGAATTCAGAGTTATAAACATAAGAACAGATAACAAAAAACACAGCATTCAATCACAACATTTAATCACATATATGATACACAGATATTTCACGAGGAAACCCATAAGGGAAAAACCTCTTCTTCTTACGATGTCAAAGGCTTCAATGGCTGTACATCAGTTCTTATTTGAGCACTGACTCAAAGAGGCTGCAACCTCTAAATGCAAGCACCAACTTGCTGAGAGCATCAACTCTCACTGTGACCCAACACCAACTGGGTGAAGACACCAATATTCAATCTCTACAAGCACCCACTTGTAGACAGAGACATAAAGTATCCCCTATCACCTCCATACCTCCCTTATTTGCTAGAATTTCAAATAGAATCAAAATGCAAAAAAACAGATATGTCTCTGCATGCCAAACCACTCTGCTCTATTCAACATCGGCTCTCTGCTCCTTTGTTCTGTTCAACTGTTCAGCACATTCTTCAGTTCCTCTGCTCTGCTGCTCTACCCTCTCTACACACCATTACTCTCCTCTAAAAAGTCTCACACTCATTTCTGCTTGCTATAATATATATATATATATATATATATATATATATATATAAATTTCAGTCGTTTCTCATTCTCTTCGTTCATTACAGAAACGGTTACTGACGAACGCTGAACTGTACAAAAACTATTCACATTCCATGAATACCATAGATTCTCAACATCTCTAACTGAAAGACCCTTCGAATACCCATATTTCCTGACTCTCTGCATTCCACTGTGCTAGACTCTTCATGTTCCACTGCTTCCAGTTCAAAAAGCCCTGGGCTCGATTCTGAATATGGAGACTTCCTCTGCTCATTAAGCCATCTGTGCTGTTCATCTCCTTCTGCGGTTTTGGTCATCAATTGCTTAAAAGATAGACATCTCATGATTCTTCAGAAATATCGTGTCCAATGCTGGAGTTGAGCCGCTGATTATTTAAATTCATCGGAAGTTTACTTGCTTATACCCCCGCCGTTGCGGAAAGCTAATTGGCTTCAGTCTCGGTATTCTTCTCCGACGTATTTTCCTTAGTCAGCTGATTGTTGAGTTGTGGACTTCCACTGTTGCAGATGAGAAATACACTATGCTTCCGCCATTGCGTCTCCCAAAGCAACTACGCGTCCGAAGTCCAAAGCGTTCCGACTGCCAATGCTTATCAGTCTTTTAGTCGCACGTGTCTTTAACCTTTCCTTTTCCGCCGTTGCGGCTGGGAAATTCATTCAACTTCTGTTGTAAATATCTTTCGACTTCCGATTGCTTTGGATGACTTGTCTTTGTTTCTTCCTCCATTGCGGCTACCAAAGCAACTCCGCGTCCGAAGTCAAAAGTGCTCCGACTGCCGATGCTTATCAGTCTTTTAGTCGCACGTCTTTAACCTTTGATTTTTCGCCGTTGCGGCTAGGAAAGTCATTTAGCTTCCGATGTAAATATCTTCCAATTTCCGATTAAGAGTTTTTCCCACCCGCTCAACAGGATTAAGAGTTTTCCGATTTTCGATTTAGTCTGAATTTCTAGCACCTCCCACTGTTCGATTTTCTCCAGTGATACCTGCGTGCCTGCCTCTTTTTCAGTAGATTGCCACATCCATTTGACATCAGTTCCCCTTCTCTTTATAGCAGATTGCCATCAATGACAATACATTGAAACTTTAAGACTAAGCACTAGCTACCATCTACTAGTTCAGAACACACCACTCTGAAAGATATTCCAACAACCTATTAATATCATTTCCCACCTTTCAAACTTATCTATTTAGCCGAAAAAATAGATTTTACAAATATGGACTTTTTTTTTATTGTTTATCAAGATATACAATTTGATTATATTATTTTATTGATAATTTAAAAAAATTATGATAAAACTTTAATCATATATATACTAGCACAGCCACAAGTGGACAGTCAATGTTGATAGGCACAATCAACCACTTAGTTTTGTGAAGTTTTGTGAAAATAGCTAGGTGTTAAACAAAGGTTAACATATATAATAATATATCCATTAAGCACAAAACAAATACTATTTAATAAACCAAAAAACAAAAACTGATATGAAAAAACAAAAACAAATTGTTACCTATTTCTTTAACCACCCTTTAAAGAAGATTTTTTAAATCTTAATCAAGATGCATTTAAGCATAACAAGATACGACCACCCTAGAATGAAGTCATGCTATACACTTGGGTTATTCTTGTTTATCGCTCAAGCAAGTCCAAAATCTAAGATAATACACTACCATGCAATGAATCCATGTTGTACACTTGTTACACTTATCGACATAATTAAAAAAATAATTATATAATTTGTTATCATTTTTTTAATAGTATGTGTGATCTAGTGCTAAACCATCAAAACCATTACAATAACCCAATACTTAGCATTAATAACTAAAGAAAAAAACTTATTATGATAAAACTAATTTTAAATTACAAATTTATCATATATTAAAAAAAATTATAAACATGCAACATGGAAAGAATGTTGATAGAGTTTTTTTCGAAGAGAAAAAAGTTGTAACTTGTTGTTTCTTTTGAAATCAAAGCTGCATAGTTCTTAGTGGAGTTCAAGAATCGTAGAGTTATTTAATTCAGTTGTTAAACAAGTAATTATATCTTATTGAGACTAATAGAGTTATTAAATTGAGTTATTACGCAAGTAGTTGTCCAATTTGGAGATATATGGGAAGGCTTCTTTAATGACTAAAAAATAAACTTTCTTTAATATCCATTAAGTCAAGTATATTGAACTAAACACTAGTTTTGTAAATACACATGTCATACACATAGTAATCTTGTTGGAAGAATTCAACTCTTGAAAATATGGTAAAATCTAACAAAGATCAATGGATATGGAGTAATTCAAAGTTTTTAGATGTAAGTCAAATTTCTTGGGCCAAATATTTGCATGGTAAATTTATGGATCATATTTTGGCAGGATCACACTCTCGAAGTCAATAAGTCAAGAAGTCAAGCTAGCAACTGATTCTTTGATCTTTCAAAGAATTAAGCTGACAATCGGGCTTATCTATCTTGTAACACCTTCTCCATGACTAAGGGAAAGCATTTTGGCCATTTGGTGTCCAACAACAGTTTCAGTAGCCTAAGTATGGGAAAACCAGTGAATGAATCTTTCAATTTGATCATGCATTAATTAGTTGGTTAGTTGAGTATATGTTTTGGTCACCTTAAATTTATTAGTGACCCATAGTATTTTTTGACCCATGGTTTTGTAGTTATGTATCCCTATATATGTTGCTCCTTAACAATGTGAAGGGAATCAATGTACCCATTATGTGTTCCCTCATATTTTCTACTTCATCTATATTTTGTTAATCTTTAATATGGTATCATAGCATATGGCCCAATCCATTCTTTTTGTCTTGGGTAATCCTTTCACATAGTAGAAATAACACACATGGAGGTTGTAATTGAAGTCATAACACATAAAGGAATCAGGCGTATCTTTTTTCTTCTCTCTTGGAGCATTGACACATTATGTCCTATCAAGAAGTTTGTCACCTACAGACAGACACTCTCTATTCATTAGAAATAGGCATCACTGACGCTCTCTCTATCAGAAAAAAGGCATCACCAATGCATTGGACCTTAAGCCTAAGTGTGTCAATCATTGTTTAGTTATAGTGTTTTTGCCTGATGCTCCCAACGAGGAACTATGCCACCATGCAAGTTGTGTCGTTCTTTTTTAAGTTAAAAAAATTATCTCTAATTAGTCATACTAGCATGGCTACTACTAGCACAAGAAATTTAACACAAATCTCTTGACCCATACTGACCGGTACCAATTATGAGTTTTGGTCTATCAAGATGAAGACATTTATCTAGCTCAACAAATGTTGGGATATGGTTGAAACAGAGTTCAAAGAACCTGGAAAAAATGCTCTAGACACAATGGCTAATGCCCAAAAGAATGTCATTGAAGTTTGTCGGGACAGATATCTCACAGCCAAATAAATGATCCAAAGTTGCATTGAGGAGGCCATCTTCCCACGGATCTCAAGAGCTACCAGCACACATTAATCTTGGAATCTATTCACATCCACCTACAAGGGAACAGATAGAGTAAAAAGGTAATATTACAAACTCTTCGAATTCAGTTTGAAAGTTTGAAAATGAAGGAAACAGAAACTGTAGATCAATTTATGACTAGGGTTTTGGGCATTGTAATCCAATTTCAAACTTATGTCAAACCTCTAGAACAAAATTTTGTTGTTTAGAAGATTCTAAGGTGTCTCACCAATAAATTTGTTATGGTGATGACTACCATAGAAGAAGCAAAAGATCTATCTTAGTTCACCCTAGAGGAATTGACTGGATCCCTTCTATCTCATAAATCTCAACTTAATTAAGAAGAAGATTCACTAACAAATGCATTTAGCACTCAATATTCCCTCATCAAAGGTCGAGGTAGAGGAGGACAAGGTAGAGCGAGAAGAGGTCGAGGGTCTCCTCATATAGAGGACATAACAAGTCATGAACATTTAGATCACTCAAAGTAATCTCAAAACTCTCAAGGTTAGAAGGGGAGAGGAAGGATATGGACCAATAAGTATAATATCTAGTGCAACTACTGCAAGAAGTATGGCCACTATGAAAGAGACTGCAGAAATAAGCAAGTAGATCATAATAGTGGCATAGCCCATGTTTCAAAATAAGATGAAGATTCATCAGAGGTTATGTTCCTCTCTTATCAAGCAACTGAAGAAAATTGTAGCATAGATTTATGGCTACTAGATAGCGGTTGCAACAATCACATGACATGTAACAAGTCACTATTCTCTAGCTTGTATTCCTCTGTTGTCATGAATATCAAGCTAGGAGATTAATTTATGGTTCCAATAAAAGGAAAAGGTATTGTTCCTATACTTACAAAGAATAATGAGAAGAAATTGATTCATGAGGTTTTCTATGTACCAAATATGAATGTCAATCTGATCAGTGTGGGTCATTTACTTCTAAACAAATATGATCTTTGATTTTTTGATACATATTATGCCATTTATGATAAACACCCCAATAGGAGACTCATAGCTAAAGTTGAAATGACCAAAAAAAAAAGCTTTACACTCAGTCTCAAAAGTGCCAACCTTCCATAGTCAGTAGTTCATACTATTTCTACTCTAGATGAATCCTGGTTATGGAATTGTAGATTTTGTCATCGTCCTTTTAAAAGTATCAATCTTCTGTAAAAACAGTCCATTTTAACACCCTGGTTTTGACCTCGTTTGCATTAAAAATGTATATGATGTATATATTGTAATTAATCGTGGTGTGGAGATAAAGGAAAAAGCCCCACGATCAATTTAATTTTTTTATGTCCAATAATTAAAATCGTTGCCGATGGTATATTGTGCTATCCGGCACATTATATGTTGGCATCATGTAAATATGCATTTTAATTAAAAATACCCACAACCAGCTAAGTCAATGCAACCATAATGAAAAGGGCATGATTTTCCTAAGGATAAGGAGGGGGAAATATTTAACCTTTGGGGTCAATGGGGAAAATCCAAATGTCAATTGATAAACCCATTTAGTTATCACCTATGTTTTGTCTTACTCACCCTTTATCTGTTGTCTCATTCAACAACCTTTTTGTCGTATTCTTATCTCAACTACCAAATTAAATCCTCTTATGTTAGTTGGGGTAGTTATTGCTTGGACAGGGGTGTGTGTCAGTACTGTCAGTCCTTTCCCACATGCACACTCCACTAAGGAGCATGTTCCCACTCACGTGGGTAAGAGGAGAAGGGACCACGACCCCCATTCTTCATTTTTTCCTCACGCAGAGAACCAGGTGGGCTGCCTTACCCTCACAATTTGGTTGTGTTTAATTCTCATTCACGATTTTGGGCCCTAGACGTTTCCCCCCATTATCAGAAATCCACGTTGGGCTCTCTCTCTCAAATGGATGGAAGTTTTCTATGTGTGAATTCCGATTTTGGATTTGTTGTGTATTTCTTCCTCACATGGACAATCATTCTTCATTTTTCTTAAGGCTAAGAATTTAGTTTTTGTGATGTTCTTATGGTTGGGTTTCTTCCCCAAATTTTTCTGTTGCATTCCCCACTGTTGTTCAAGTTGAAAATCGTTTTTGTGTTAACCAGCGATTTTGAGGAGAGACCACATCCTCTTGGGTGTTGTTGTTGATTTTGCGTTTTTGGCCACGTTAGGGCCAAAAATTCCATGGGATACGATTTGTTGTTAGTGGGTTGTTCTTACCCTCCTTGGCAACTAATTTTGTGGCTAAACTATTTTCCTCAAACCAACAATGGTGTATATTGCTGTGTATGCAATTGGTCTTTGGACTGTGTAGGAGTGGAAAGGAGTCTGCTTGACAAGCCTAGTGTTTTGCAGGAACCTCATAGACAGAGCTGAAGGGATTTCTCTCTTCTCTACACCCCCTGAATAGCACTGGAAGGGAAGTCATGGACTGATGGACTGTGCATTAGATAAGGGAATGATTCATTGTGTTGGATGTGTGTGGATGTCTTAGGAGTCAATCTATTTCTGGTGTAGGAATCCTTAGCTCTTTGGCGATCCCACTAGCTTAGCAGATAGTGCTTCCATCTCCTGATAACCTGATAAACCCAACTTCTTGGCTTGGTTAAGTGTCATTGTGTACTCTTAGTCTGATAAACCCAACCGTGTTGGCTTGACTAAGTTTTGACATATCTTTGGCTATGTGATCCTTCTTAGTTTCCTTATTCCTTATGGGAATCATGCCCAGCTCAGGGGTGGCAGTGTTGCTGAGAGATTAAGGAGCACACTTGCCTATGGTTGGGTGGAACGTTGCAGCGACATAGCTGGTTGCAGGGCGTTCTTCTTCATAATATAAGTATTCTTTTGTTTAAATCCCTGCAATTGAATTTGACAATGAATTATGATGAACATGATAAATGATTGAATGTATGGTTTTGCTTCCACTGTATGGTAATAATGTGTGCATGTTTTAGTTCAAAGCATTTCAATTTTTATGTGTATGTTCATGGGGCTAGTTGCCCGGGTAGATAGCAGCATCGGTAGCATCCTCTTCGTCGGTCGGAGGATTGGGGATGTTATAGTGTGGTATCAGAGCACACGTTGCATCATAGACCTAAATGGGTCATGAAGAAGTAGTGACAGAGGCAAGGTTACCTCTGCTCAGCAGCAGAAAAAGGAGAAACATAGGGAGAATTTCAAAAATTCTAAGTATGGAAAATATCGAATGACTTGAACTGAGTCCATCTGATACGTTAGATGACTAAAGTTGAGTCCATCTGATACGTCGGATGACTTAATATGAGTCCATCAAACAAAGGAACCGAAGTAGGAAGAAATTTTTTTCAAAAATTCTCTAAGTTTGAATTTTTGCCGAGGGTCTTGGCTGGGAGGAATCGAAGGTCTTGGCTGGAAGGAGCCGAAGGTATCAGCTGGGAGGAGCCGAAGGTATTGGATAGGTGGAGCCGAAGGTCTCAGCTAGGTGGAACTGATGGTCTCGATTGGGATGAGCCGACACATCAGCTAACAAGCCAAGACCTAGCCGATAAGGAAAATGAAGAGAAAAATTTTGAAATTTTTTTCTAAGTATAGGAAATCTAGGAAAAAGTTTTTTGATGTCGCTCGGGTGAAGCTCTTCGAGGCATATCGGAAAAAGTTTTCCATTATCGCTTGGGTGAAGCTCTCCGAGGCATCTCAGATAACTTTTCGATGTCTCTCGGGATAAGCTCTCCGAGGCATCTCGAATAACTTTTCGATGTCTCTCGGGAGAAGATCTTCGAGGCATCTCAGAAGGAAAAAGAAGATCGAGCCGATGTTTTGGAAGACAAAAGAAGATCAAGCTGATGTTTCAAAAGACAAAGGAAGATCAAGCCGATGCATCAGGAGATAGAGGAAGATTGATCCGATAAGCGTCGAAAGGGAAATGAAGATCGACCCGTCGAGGTGTCAAAAAAATTATCAACAATGACCTGATTCATCAGATGACTTGTTGGGAAGGGATCTGATCGAATGGAAAAATATGATTTTTTCAATGGAAAAGCAGGATTCCAGTGGGATTTACAGGTGCTGAAAAGACAAAAATGGAAGCGATATTATGCACTAGATTACGCGAAAATCATAAGGGGAAAATCCCACTTGACCCCCATTGTCCCCCTTGAGACCGTTGTTCTTGGTGAAAAGAAAATTATGTGTTTTGACGAAGTTGTCAATATAGTATTTTCCAATGTAGGTAAGTAATTATAAACTCATGATATTGTTATGCAGCTGACAGTTGTGTTTATTAACACATTTTGTAGAATTATAGTCACCTTCAAAGGAAACATTCCGCATAGTGCAGTTTTCAAAAATTCTTTCTCGGTTGGGCCAAGATAAGAATCGACAACATGAATGATGCACAAGACCCCTATGAGTTCGAGGAAGATGCTATGGGAGAAAATGTCAAAGTTGGAAAAGATGAGACAGAGTCCAATGGGAGGAGAAATCAAGAGACTCCCCCAGATATTGTATCCACCATGAGGATCCTAAGGGTGGAGTTGCAAAGTTGTAGAGAAGACAATGAAAGGATGCTTAAGGCTCAAGAAGATCAAAATCAGATAAATGCAGCTATACTGCAGAGCTTGACAGACATCCAGGGACAGATAAACTCTGGGCGTCAGACAACTAATCTAGAAAGAAGTAGAAGTAGCGCCAGGGGAGATTCCCGTAAAAGGTCCCATGTCTCCAGGAGGGCTTCTAGGGATAGAAAGAATACTCCAAAATCGACTAAAAGCAGGTCATCTGATTCTGTAAAACCCAATGGGATTCAAGCTCTCCATCTCGGAGGAATAAGAGGAGGAGACGTCATAAGAACAATTCACGAGATGAATTCAAAAAGGCAAGGCCTCCTACTTTTAATGGTGAGGTCAAGATTGGTCAAGAAGCTGAGGCTTAGCTTCTTGGGATGAGGAAGTATTTCCAAGTTCAAGACTACTTCGGAAATATGAAAGCAAGGGTAAGTATATTCAATTCGACTGGAAGAGCATCCATATGGTGGGAACGCCATAGACAAGTAAGGAAGGTTAATGAAAGAAGAATTGTGTGGAAACAATTCAAGAAGTATTTCAAGCAGAAGTACCTCTCTGACAGGTACTATGATGATACGATTAAAGAATTCCATGAGCTGATATTGGGATAGAATACCATGGAAGAGTATGCAAATAAGTTCTTGGAACTATTGAGGTATGTCAGGTACATTAAATATGAAAAAGTAAAGATCCAGCGTTTCCTGAGTGGATTGCCATAGTCTTACAAAGACAGAATTGAGTTTTATGAACCTAGAACTTTTGAAGAAGAAATAAGGAAGGCTAAGTATTGCTATGAGCAAAGCAAAGGTTGTTGATGTAATTGCAACTTAGGAATGTATTCACTTGTATTTATTATGTATTGTACCTCGATGTTTATTCCGGGAAGTGTCTTTAATGTATTTGAGTCATGTAATTCCCCGATGTTCCTATCGGGAGTTTCTATAATGTGAACAAGTCATGTCAAGTCATTGTGGGTAACCCTCCTATTGGTCAAGGGTTAAAGTCCCCGTAGTTGTGGGGCCCTAGGGTTATTAGACTATCCTAGAGAAGTCAGCCCTACGTGACTCATTGTAAGTTGGGGCAATAGTCCCCATCGTTGTGTTAAGGATAACCCTCCTTGTTGGTCGAAGGAGGCAAAGTCCCCACAAGTTGTGGGGCACTAGGGTTATTAGACACTCCTAGAGATGTCGACTCCAGTAAGTAATTGTTAAGTGAGGACAACATTTTGGATTGGGTTTCAAGTGAATGAAAGAATATAAATAGAAAGTAAGCCTCTCTATTTATCACACACACACTCACTCATTGGGGTGCATGAGTGAGAGGAGAAGTTGTTGGGACAAGAGAGAGACTACTGCTGTTGGGAGATCATCTTGATGTTTTCAGGATTTAATTTTGGTGCTGATTCTATCTCTAAGGAAGTTGCGGGGTTTTCTCCTTTATGGTTTCCTCAAGGAAAATTATTTGTGTCTCTTGTCTCTTGTGTTTTATTGCTGTGCATGTTATTCTCTCAGTTAAAGATCCTAAGATCATAATGCTAGCTTGAATGATAAAAATCTAACATGGTATCAGATCTAACCTGAGAAGAAGACATTGTGCAGCTGTAGAAGCTAGGGCTTCTTAATTTTTGGGTTTTTCTCCACAATCCATTAGGAAAAGTATGCTAGGATAACTCTCCATTGAAGGGCGCATCTTTCTGTCGAAGCATAATTCAATTCCGGAAATTTTCAGTTTTTGGTGTGGGAAATTAGGGCTTCTTATAGAAGAGGAATTTTTGAGTGAGACCAGCATAGGATTTCTCTCCTCATCAAAATAGAAGTTTAGAGACCTAGTTCAAGATTTTTGGTTGGGTGAAACTCTGGAAAAGTCAAACCCTAGTTTGACCGCGAGCTGGAAAAACCCTAAAATACCAAAACTGATACGTTTTGGTACATTTTCTATATATCAGGATTCGAAAATGCTCAGGAGATGAAAATTTCACAAGCCTAAGAAAAAATCCTAATTTACACTGTGTCCACAATTCAGCCTCAGATTCATTACAATCTGGGAGATATGATTCCTCCAAGTTAGGGTTCCATCCTCCTCCAGGATTCACCCCTAAACATGACACCTGGGGAGAATTGCTATATATTGGGATGCAAAGGTCCAAATGCAATTTATAAAGCTGTTCCAGAAAGGACACAGACTTTAATTTTTTTGGTCTAAGTTTCAAACCCAAAAGATGAAACAATGACACGTGGCAGTGTGTACAACTTCATTGCTCTGAATAGTCCTGTAACTGGTCACCTTGGGAAAATGATCCTAAATCCCAATTGGTGAAACCAATTCTAATGAAACCTATTATGTTGGAACAAGGACATGCAAGGCTATCGCAATCCGAAGTTTCATACACAGAGGAGTAGTAATTTCAGATATACCGCAGAAATAGTAACAAGAATTTATGCAAAAGAAATTGGAAAACTAGGGCTTCCTGTTATGGGAGCTTCCCTCCACTGTTTTCAGAAAATGAGTACATTGGACAGCTCAACTTGAAGAGATATATCTTTCTATCCAATCAGATCTAAAAGATTCCAAGTTTTAAAAATTAGGGTTTCTCTGACAAACCCTAGATTAGCCAGCTCCGGAACTAGGACGGACACCTCAAATCGGTAAGATCTAATCTTTTGTTATTTTCATTTGAAGTTCTCATTTCAAAGTGCTCTATCACATTAGCTTGATTATAAGCTTGGTGACATTGACAAATTCCAAGCATGGAAGTATATGATCTCTCTGAATAAAATCAATTAGACACCTACATAAGTAGAGAGGTTCCAGTTCCAGAGGGATATGAGGCTAAAAGCCTTACACCAGAAGAACTTGGTCAAGGCCAAGAAGATCATTGTTGATTCAATCACGGATCACCTTATACCACAAGTGTCTTCCCTAAAGACATAGAAAGAGATGTTTGATTCATTGACCAAGATATTTGAAGGGAAGAACATAAATCAGAATATGACTTTGAGAAAACAGTTGAAGAATGTGAAGATACAGAATGCAGAGACCATACAGTCATACTTTACAAGGGTCTCTCAAATCAAAGAACAAATTGTAACAGTAAAAGAAGAAGTGGAGAATGAAGAAGTGGTGATAGACACCTTGAATGGCCTCCCAGGATCATGGGATTCATTCATGCGAGGAATGTGTGCCAAAAGGAAGTATTACTTTTAGCATACTCTAGGAAGAAGAAGAAGCTAGACTCATAATAAGAGAAGAGAAGATGGCAGCAACTGAAGATCAAGCTCTCACCATCCAAAGAAGATACCTTAAGCGACGAGGAATATGAAGAACCCAACACTTGAAAAACCTCTTATCCATCTTATCATTTGGATAAGAAACAATGTTATTATGAATGAAGAAGATGATGAAGCTGGAGGCTCAAGAAGGAGTCTACCCACGAAACAAATAAATATAAGTATTCAATTGTCATTTCATGAAATTGTTTTGTTATACATTTGTTTATATTCAGTTGATGTATTATGCATGATAGAATGTTTGCATTAATGACAGTATACTACTAATACGCATGTGATGGGTAATTAGCTCATGGTGCTATACAACTCTCCATTGCTACTTATCTAGAATGAAACCTCTTTGCTGACATATTGGATTAGTGCACAATCTCAATGTTGTCCTGGTAGAGATAGAAGGCATCTAGAAAAGTTTCTGTGAGATATGGATGAATGTTGTATTGGCTAAAATAGTTGCATGATCATATATTTATGCATAATAATTTTCCATTATGAATATGTCTTATGAAATGTTTCTAACCATACAACTAATGAATTTGACTTGTAGGAAAGATCGCATACATAATTGCCTAGAAGAAAAGAAGGATGAGACTTGTTCTGAAGAACAAGTGACAACCGTAGCAGGGATTTCTCCTTGCTACAGGGGCAGGAAAGGCTCCCTTCTGTCTATAGGACGGAAGGGTAGGTTTCTACGTGTGGAAAATGCAGAAAGAAAAATGGAACAGACAGAAAGAAAAGAACAAAAAAGAATGGTCATGAGCCCCTCTGCAAACAAGGTTAGGGCTTCGCCTTGGCTACTTGCAAGCAACTATTAAGCTACAATAAACCTACAAACATGTTAGAAATCAAACCTGCAAACAAATGGTGGTGAGAAAACAACTAAACTAACAAAGTAAATACATAAACAAAATGATGTTATACCTCTCCTTTGGTGAAATGAGCCACCATGCCCTGGATGGAAGCACCTCCCTATCTCGCTCAGCAATGGAGGATCTATGGATCAATGGGGAAGATGAGTGGAAGATAGGGGGATGTGGGTGGCTTGAGAGGAAAATAGGTCTCAAGGCATCCACGGGAAACATAACAGTATTCAAGAGAGGTGTGTTTTGAGAGTGACCGCCCACCCTCCTTTTATAGCTTTTTTGGGGTTTTAGGGTTTTAAGCCCTTGGTCCGGGCTTTAGCCTCTTTTTGGGGATTTTAGCCCCTTCCACCCTAACTTTAGCTCCTTTTTAGGGTTTTAGGCTCCTTTGAGGGGTTTTAGCCCCTTTTTGGAGGTTTTAGCCCCTAGAAGAGTTATTTAGGCTCATTTTTTGGGTTTTAAAGCCCTTTTCTTTATCCTTAAGTTTTTTTGAGGGTGTGGGGGTCTAATGGAGGGTCGTGAATGGGTGTCATTGATTTGTGTAGGCCATGTAGAGCTAAGTGAGGGATTTTTTGGGTTAACAGATTGCCCCCTGATGTGTGAGGACAGGATCTCATCGTATGGCCGACGGACATCATAGGACTTGCTGCATAGGGGTGGTGTTTCCGGGACTGGGGCATGGTGGATTTTGGTTTTTGTATTAATATGGTTCCCATCAATGGGTGAGATATAAATAATGTGTGACATGTATATGGATAGGATGGGCATCCCCGTTCTCGTGACAATGTCAAAAGAATAATTTGACCTATGCTTTAAAATACAAGAGCCGATCATATACAACGGATGGTACAATAATGGTTTCCTCATTGTGAGGCTGAATACAATACTGATCTGGTACATTGGACCCGTGGTATTCTCATGGAATGATATATCTTCATGGCTGACAGCCTGCTGGATCTGGAATGGTACATAGATGTATGGACTCGCTAATTGAGAGTCAGAGTCTATGTGGTACAAGTATATCGCTTCAATCCTAAATCTATATAGAAGCATTGTTGGGGATTCTGAACATTGTCTCCAATGCAACCTGGAAATCACAAGGGACATAAATTATTTAGGTCCCTTGAATAGACTCATCAATATGCTAGATTCAAGTGACATCCAGGTTCTTCAACCAAGTACTGTGCAGACCATCCTCGTACGAATCTCAACAGTGCGATGATGTAGTTGGAGTCAACCACGTGAGACACAACCATCCCAAGAGGCACTAAGGAATCCTCTCAATTGGTCCAAGGAACTCATTAATGAGGTTAATGAAACCAGGATACAAGGACCTCTGGGTCTATCCTCTGGAATATATGTGTTGTCTTCGACAGAGGGAGACCTGCCCCTAGTCAAGGCAATGATGTTTCCTTGACCAAGAGCGCGAGGGAGATAGCCGAAAGGTGTGAGACAATCTGCGGACTGACCCATTGAATGGGTGGGGGGGAGGGAAAGAGTTGAACATAGGCAGGGGGGTGTAGTAGACTCAAACTTACTTTGTTCAGAGTATGATGGCAGGGCAGACCAGGAAACAAATGAAATTGACTCATGGGAATGGGATCATTGCTGTAATACTGGGAATGTTACTACATATGGGAAATACTTGGAGGAGGTGGACACTTTTGATATTGATGGGATCCAAGGAAGACACATTGCAGAGTACTCTGAACAAAGGCGATCCAAAGGGGGAATCTTGCCAAACTATTTTTTATGGGGTGGTGTCTAGGGACACTGTTGTGGTATGATATTGTGGATTTTTGGTGAGCCCAAGAAAGTAAATGCTTGATGGTGCTTTCAATTTTAGAGAGTCTGAAAGCACGGAGAAGACTCCAGTGGGGGCTCTTTTTCATTGGTAGTCTCATGTGCCTGAAAAAGGATAAAAGTATACATAGGAGAGCTCGCCCATCCTGTAGGGGATGAGAGACTTATTTACTGTTGGTATTCCAATCAGGATGGAAAAGCTTAAACCTATACTGACTGGACAGTCATTCATAAATTTTTACGAGCATGAATGAAACCAAGTTTTATCGGCAATCTTTTCTTGATGAGAAGGCTGGAAAAGAGCTTAACAACAACCCATGGTGAGTTTTTTCATAAAGTGTGCCCCCTCTTCCCGAGAAAGCATAAAAGTATGCAGAGGGGAATGGTCTTGGCTTGAGTGTGCCAAGGAGGTCCTTTTCAATTGATGGTTTACATGGTCCACAAAAGGAGGTAAATGAGACGATGTAGATGCCCTTTCCTATACTTTAGTGAGCCGGAAAGGAAGCAGCTTCGTTCGGCTATCTTTTCATTGTTTTAAGGAGTCAGGAAAGAGCTTAAATGAAACTCCAGTGTGGTCAACCGATTGCGGTGGCACAGGCGATGCCCCATATCAGGATGGTGAATAGAGGTCCAAAGGTCATTCGTGCAATATGGACGGAGTAGAAGGTTCTCAAACATACTAATACATGCCTGGGATAAATCACGGCAAAGGCTCACGAGTCAGTGCAGCAGAGGTATGCAAACTAAGGTGTCTCTCGAATAGAGGTCAGGAGAGCATGTGTGTGTATTGTGGTGGACGAACTTGACTACATGCAATGTGAGTGAAAATCCAGGGGCACTTACATGCCAAATACATGCAAGAAAAATAAATCATTTTGTGGAGAATAGTCCAGCGGTCCGCCTAAGGTGCAGTGGATAGAAACGACAACTATGTGTTAAAATACAAAACAAAACTAAAAAATGGAAAATGCTTAACGGGTGGTGGCGCGACAACCCGCATGAGTAGTGGTAGGAGAGAGTGATACAAGTACAGGTCCGCAAATACTTGCATCACCATATTGTGGCTCATAAATCGAGGTAGCTTCTAGGAAACGGTCCCAAAATTTATTTGTTAAACATGAGATGATGGTCTCATAAGGAGGTGTAAATTTGAGCCCGGAGGTGTGAGAGATGTCTTAAACCGGTTCCGGGTGACTTTGGATTGGCAGCTAATGGTGCTACCCCTAACTTGTGGTGAAAACAAAATCTTGAAAAATAAGAAAGGGAAAAACCTAAGCTATAAGGGACTCATAGTGGTTATATCAGGCATAGACTCTCTTGAGGTGGTGCCCGTTGCATGGCTTCTTCAAGAGTCGACCATCTGATTCAGCAAGGCGGGATGACGAAATATGGTCTTTTATGGGAAGAACCGATTCCACACTATGGTTTAAATGGAATGGGGTAAAACTGAAGGCAATCTTACATATATCTCCGTCATCGTGTAAGTGGTGCCAAGATAGACCAGGTGGATCTTCCATAGTCGACGAGGCGAAAGGGAAAATGGTGCTAGATATCATGAAAATGGTATTGGTTGTGCATTTGGTTGCCTTGACCCCAGTCTTTGTTGGAGGAAGAGGGGCAGTCCTGGAGATGGGAGGAGTCTTTGATGGACTTGGAGTTAGGTGCAACATGATCTCAATTGGCTGGACACGAGTCAACACATCTTGGGGCCTTAGAGGTATGGTAGGTGGTTCAAGGTAACACACAGGATCTCCCAGTGTGAAATCCTGTAGATTGTGGATTGGAAAGATAGACTTACTCACGATCCTAGATGGTAGGAAAAGGAAAAGAAAAAGAAAAAGGAAAAGGATCATGTTGATCAGGAATGAAACCCACTGTTTCCCTGGTAACTGAGGTTTAGGTCGTGACTGAGGTTGAGGTTGTGGCTAGGGAAACAATGGAAGAGACAGGTCTGATGGACAGTTAGTGATGGTGGAGACAAGAGGGTCTACAGAACTAGACATCATGTAGATGGACATGGTATCTGAAGAAGGCGGTGGGGGTGGACTTCTTCGATCAAGGTGATCTCAGACTCAAGGAAATGTTGACGAAGGTCAGCTAGAGCCATTCCAAATTCGGGCAAGTCTTGGCAATGGTGAGAGTAATGTCCATACAAAGCGCAAAGGGTGCAAGTATGGTTTGTTCTCAATGCCTTGTTTCTAACTATTAGCATGGTTGGGAGTTCAACCACGGGGATGTTTTCATTTGTATCCCTGGCATCTAAATGCGCACAGATCATTGGGATTTCAGGGCAGGTCTGAGTTGGATGGACCTGTTGCTCGCAGACGACGCAAGCTGAGATCTGATAAGGTTCTGCGGTGGCTTTGGCGTTCTTGCCCCTGGCCCTTTTCAGGTGGGACTTGGAGTTAGGTGCAACATGATCTCAATTGGCTGGACACGAGTCAACACATCTTGGGGCCTTAGAGGTATGGTAGGTGGTTCAAGGTAACACACAGGATCTCCCAGTGTGAAATCCTGTAGATTGTGGATTGGAAAGATAGACTTACTCACGATCCTAGATGGTAGGAAAAGGAAAAGGAAAAGAAAAAGGAAAAGGATCATGTTGATCAAGAATGAAACCCACTATTTCCCTGGTAACTGAGGTTGAGGTCGTGACTGAGGTTGAGGTTGTGGCTAGGGAAACAATGGAAGAGACAGGTCTGATGGACAGTCGGTGATGGTGGAGACAAGAGGGTCTACAGAACTAGACATCATGTAGATGGACATGGTGTCTGAAGAAGGCGGTGGGGGTGGACTTCTTCGATCAAGGTGATCTCAGACTCAAGGAAATGTTGACGAAGGTCAGCTAGAGCCATTCCAAATTCGGGCAAGTCTTGGCAATGGTGAGAGTAATGTCCATACAAAGCGCAAAGGGTGCAAGTATGGTTTGTTCTCAATGCCTTGTTTCTAACTATTAGCATGGTTGGGAGTTCAACCACGGGGATGTTTTCATTTGTATCCCTGGCATCTAAATGCGCACAGATCATTGGGATTTCAGGGCAGGTCTGAGTTGGATGGACCTGTTGCTCGCAGACGACGCAAGGTGAGATCTGATAAGGTTCTGCGGTGGCTTTGGCGTTCTTGCCCCTGGCCCTTTTCAGGTGGGGCAGTGCAGGCACGGGTACGGTGGTTGGTTTTTGAGGACTAGGTGGGGGATGCGACGTGACCGCAATGGGATGCACAGGTGTTAAGATTACCTGGGGCATTGATGGTTGAGCTGGTGGATCAAGATACCACACCGAAATGCCCAATTTAAAGTTGGGCAGGTTGAGGGTGGCCATTACTCGCTTGCTCATGACACCAGGCGGGGGGAAGAGGAAGGGAATCGTATGGATTGGAGATGAGCCCAGATAAATCCCTGATAGTTGCATGTTGGGGGGAGGTTGTGGCTGTGGCTGCATGAAATGATGCTGCTGTGGGTGATGTTGCAGTTGCTATTGGTGTTGTGGTTGTGGTTGGGGTTGTGGTTGCGGTTGTTGTTTGGGTGCAACAGTGCTGGATGAGACCATGCACAAGTCCGCAGTCTCATTTTGTGTCGATGGCGGTGACACTGAGGGGAAAGGAGTCATCATGGTGGGATTGGCAAACAACCCAGGGCCCACATTCAACAATGGGTAGGCTGGTGTGTTGTCAACCATAGTGTTGGTTGCAGGGACAACATTAGCGTGTGTAGACGTCCCTTGTGGCTCAATGGTGGTGATGGTAGGGACAACGTTGGCGAGTGTCGTTAACCCTTGCGGATCATGATAAGTGAGTTGATCAACCATCATGATCTTCCCTTCATGGGGGAACATCATGAGATGGAATACAGTTGATGCGAGTGCTCTCATGGTGTACATATAACTTCTTCTGAGGAGAAGGTTATAGTCCAGTTGAGTGTTGACGACCTCTATGTCGGTCAGCACTGTCTTCTCAGCTAATGTGATGGGGACATGGGGGAGGATTCCTTGGGATTTAGTGGGATGGCCATCATAATCCCGCAGAGTTGTGGAGGATGGCTGCAGAATTGGTGATCCCAGTTTCTGCCAAACCAGGGTAGACATAACGCACGTAGATTCCCCCTCATCTACTATGCACCAGTGCACAACCAAGTTCTGGATAGATACCGGGATTTGGAAGGCAATGGTCGATGGCATGCGAGGTTCTCCATTGTCCTTGTCTAACGTGATCAACTTGGAGTCAGAGGGGTCTATGTCCCCAAGGGTGGCTAGTAACAATTTCTGCTACGTTGGGCATGTTTTGAGTACCTCCAGAGCGAACATGGTCGTTGGTGTTTGGGCCAAATCATCCATAATGCTATAGTTGACAGCAGCTCTAGTTGTGGCATTGTTGGCCACTCGATGTATGGGGAGGTGGGCGAAGGGGGTAATTGAAGAGGTGCATTGGTCGACTTGGACATAGATGCTGCTAATGTGTCAGCGGGTTCGGTGGTGGTACCATACTGATTCTGTCTAGTTTGTAAATTGACCTCTTTAGTCGTCATGGCTAGCAGGTGGTGAACACCTATTTCTGCCATGGGAGGTGCCCCCGGAGTGTTGGTATTGGGTTGGGGAGGGGGTGCGATTTCCACCAATCCTTGGACTAGTAGTGGGTTTTGAAGCACCATAGAAGGAGGTCCTTGTGGTGCTGGGTTTGGTTGGGCTTGATTTGCAGCGTTGGCAGCCTGTTGAACTTTGTTCTGAATGGCCTGCTTAGTGCGACCCATGAGGGGACACTCGAATGTGTAGTGCCCATAAACATCACAGAGTGTGCATGGTTGGTTTGTGCACAACGAGGCGTTGCATCTTGGTGCATTCTATCATGGGGGGTTTTGGGCGGGTCAGTTTGCTGTGGCATTGTTGGGATGGTTTGGTTGTTGGCCGACTCCCTACGGTTGGTTATTGGCTTGGTTCCGAGGCCGATTATTTCTAGCTTACCCTTGTTGATTGTTGGGGGCAGGCTGGTTGGGACGATTTTGTTGAACTGCTTGTACTGGTGGTGCATAGTATATTTGTGGGGGTGGAAATGCCACAAATGTGGGAATTTTCCTCGCATACTACTATGTTGGCCAAGCCATGGCCTGAGCCTGCTGCGGTGGCACAGGTTGTGCATAGGAAGTTGTTACTCCGGACTGGGACATCATTCTTGCATAGTCTGGAGCTTGGTTTTGGTAAGCAACACTAGGAGTGTTGCTTGGTCTGGGTGTAATGGTAGGTGGTGTCGGATAGTGCTATGGCTGTTGGGAGATCAAGCCTATGATGTCATCCGCAGCATGGGATGCCCCTGGTGCATCCCGATAGGAGGTGTTTGGATAGGGGGCGTCTGGAATGACGATGTATAGATATCTAGACTAGGCATAGATAAGGTCAAACTATTGGGCTTTCAGTATGGCCTCCTCTTCATATTGGGTATGTTCAGATACGACGTCCTTTGCTATGGGCGGGAGCAAGGTCTTGAGGAACCAATCGAAGAAGTTCATGTCGTCAAGTTGGATTTTACGTAAGCTGTGACATCACCACCACTCATGGATGTGGTCGGTTATATGTGTCGCAGTGCTTTGGCAATAGGATAACGGGATCTCCACCCCTTCATCATATCTGACAGGGAGTTGGAAATACTGTAGGAACATGAAAGCTAAGGAGTTGAAATCTGGATATTTGGCCTACGGTAGCTCAATGTACCATTTGGCCACGACACCTGTAAGGGTGCATTAGAATAGCCTTAGCCTGATGGAATCATCTTTGATGCTGTTGGACGAGCACCATAGATGGAATGTCATAATGTGGTTTTGGGGACATTCCCCTACCTTGCCTTGAAACTTGGGAATGTCTGATGGAAGCTTAGTTGGCATTGGAGGCCAAAAAGCTTGATGGCGAATGGGGTCATTTGTTAATCGAGCTAAATCAAGCAAGTTAAGATGAGCTATGAAGGGCATATTAGACCCCAGGTTGATGTGAGATGGGGAAGGGATGGTGGTGGGGTTTGCAGGTGCATAATGTGCCTGCACAACTAGGGGTATTGGTTGTGCCATTGTAGATGGGCCATTTTAAAACCGGATGACCTGGAAGGTAGAGGGGGTAGAAAACGTGCCAAAATAAGTTTTTGTGAGTTGGAATTCAAGAACCAATAGAATTTCAATAAAATAAGTCAACCATAATGGTTGAATTGGCATATTTGTCATTAAAAAAAACTACATTTTTTGTTCGTATTTTCGACATATCTCATTGTGTTTTTACTCAAATTTCGATTGGGAGAACTCTTTGGATGCGGAATTTGATTCCGCATCCAACGAGCTCTCCCAATTGAAATTTGAGTAAAAACACAGAGAGATATGTCGAAAATACGAACACAAAAAGTAGTTTTTTTCTTTCTTCCTCCAAAATTAATTAATATTATTTTATTATTTTAACCATTATTTTATTATTTTAACTATTATTTTATTATTTTCCTTAGGAGGCCCATTTTAGGCCCCAAAATTCCTCTAATGAGAACAATATTCAATGAAGGGCCTAGGACTATACGATCTTTCCCTTCATCGTATCCCAGAATATCCCGAAGGGTAATGACTGGGAAGAGGAGGAAGGGTAAGCAAGACTGTTAATTTTATTGTCAATTTTAGTTAAACTACATTCATTAACCCATTGAGTATTTAACTTACACTTTGTTATGTAAATGAAATTGCAATAAAATGAAACAGAAACAGAAATGAAATGGTTCATATGGATAGAGGCGGTTGAGCCGCATTGATAGTCCCAATTAAAGCAAACAGTGAAGCCCAAAAATGGGTTGCGGACCTGTAAAAGTCATGTTTTTGCGAAGTGGATTCTGATCAAACTGTGAGGAATTACCTCAAACGGTTGAAAACCCACTTCGGAAATAGGCCCTTTTACCCCTAATTGTGAGTAGATTCACAAATGGCTCAAATATTTGGGAAGAAAACAAGCCTGAACATAGGTGAATTTTTAGAAATTTGGTTCGGCCGTTTTTGCACAGTTGAGTGATTTGCAAATCACAGAATGGCCAATGGTACCTAGTACTGTGGCCAAATGGGCTTGGATTGGCCTTGAGGAGGCTCAAAAATAACTGAAAATGTAAATAAACAGTAATCTAAGCTACATTTAACAAAAAAATTAACCTAGGGAAAAAAACTGAACAAGAAACTAAAACTTTGAAAACTAACCCAAGGATCATGTGGGATCGACCTGGTATGGTCGCCAGTTCTGTAGCAGGGATTTCTCCTTGCTACAAGGACATGAATGGCTCCCTTCCATCTATAGGATGGAAGGGTAGGTTCCTGCGTGTGGAAAATGTAGAAAGAAAAATGGAACAGAGAGAAAGCAAAGAACAAGAAAGAATGGCCGTGAGCCCCTATGCAAATAAGGTTAGGGCTTTTCTTTGGCTACCTGCAAGCAACTATTAAGCTACAATAACCTACAAACATGTTAGAAATCAAACCTGCAAAAAAATGGTGGTGATAAAACAACTAAACTAACAAAGTAAATACATAAACAAAATGATGTTATACCTCTCCTTTGGTGAAATGGGCCACCATGCCCTGGCTAGAAGCACCTCCCTATCTCACTCAGCAATGGAGGAGCTATGAATTAATGGGGAATATGAGTGGAAGAGAGGGGGATGTGGGTGGATTGAGAGGCAAAGAGGTCTCAAGGAATCCATAGGCAACATAACAGTATGTAAGAGAGGTGTGTTTTGAGAGTGACCCCCCACCCTCCTTTTATAGATTTTTTGGGGTTTTAGGGTTTTAAGCCCTTGGTCTAGGCTTTAGCCCATTTTTTGGGCTTTTAGCCCCTTTTTCCCCAAATTTAGCTATTTTTAGGGTTTTAGGATCCTTTGAGGGGTTTTAGCCCATTTTTGGAGGTTTTAGCCCCTAGGAGAGTTATTTATGCTCCTTTTTGGGGTTTTTAAGCCCTTTTCTTCATCCTTAAGCTTTTTTGAGGGTGTGGGGGTCTAATGGAGGTTCATGAATGGGTGTCATTGGGTGGTGTAGGCTATGTAGAGCTAAGTGACGGATTTTTTGGGTTAACAACTACAATTCAAGATGAAGAATAATATGATGAATGCAGCGACATCATTAATGTAGAACCTTTAGCTATGAAGAAGTAACCAAGAAGAAAGTGAAGACCAGTTCAAGAAGAATGATGTCTAGGATGCAGTATCGATACGTGAAGGGAATTTTGTAGTTCCATCATGCAGTAGATGGAAACATCGTGGGATACAAGGAAAGATTCGTAGCACGAGGCTTCTCATGAAAAGAAGGCATAAACTACAAAGAGACATTTGCAGCCACTGGAAGTGAAGTCACATAATAGAGGCAGAATCATGTGTGCAAATGAAAGAAGGCCTTGTATGAGCTCAGAATACACCCATGGGATAACACATACATGAGGAGCTTGATGAAGATATGAACCAAGTTTGATACAAGGTTGATAAAGGATTACAAGCTCACAGATGGGTGCGAGAAGAATGCTTTCAAAGATAGAGGATCTTGGTATCCATTGACCCTAGATGGATATATAGAATATTAGTAGCAGAGGAAGCTATTTGTCACTCTAGTACAGAATGTTTCGGTGTATAGAGTACGGAAGACAGAGGGAGTATGATGCTTTAGAGGGAGTGACTGCAGAAGATCCTGAGGTTCGACATGGTATGACAGGATGGATAGATTACTGATCACTCCAACCTTTACTTCAAGGTTGAAGGCGGAAGATCAATGATGCTCCTGTTATGTGTTGATGCACTATTTTCTAGGCATGGATGTGTGGTAGAATGTGGATGGAATCTTCCTCAGATAAGGGAAGTATGTAGTAGAGATCCTGAAGAGGTTCAGGATGATGGACTACAAGGCCATGACCACACCTATGGAATCGAACATGAAGCTATTGAGTGATGCTTCATTAGAGATAGTTGATGCTACAATGTGTCATCAGATGATTGGGTCCTTGATGTACCTTACGAATACAAGACCAGATATTTGGTTTGTTGTTCCCTTGATGGTTGCAAAGCATGCAGTGAGGTACCTGAAGAGTACAGTTGATTATGGGCTCAAGTATGAGGTGAATCAAAAGATTAACCTGGAAGTTTATGTTGATTCAGATTGGGTAGGAAGTGCCATCGATAGGAATAGCACTTCACAATGTTGCTTCAATATGGGATCAGGTGTGATATCTTGGTTTAGCAGGAAGAAATCCTGTGTGGCACTGAGTATAGCTGAAGCAGAGTATGTCATAGCTTGTTCATCTAGTTGTGAGGCAGTATGGCTGAGGAAGCTACTATCTGATTTATTTGATCTCCAGTTAGATGCTACTGGTATATATTGTGACAACCAAAGTTGTGTGAAGTTGTCAGAGAAATCGGTGTTCCATGACAAGTCGAAGCATATTGAGATCAAGTATCACTATATCAGGGATATGGAGTAGAGGGGAGTAGTGAAGCTCTAGTATGTTGCAATGGATGAACAAATAGCTGATGTGTTGATGAAGCCATTAGCTAGAGTGAAGTTTGAGTACTTCAGGGAGAAGCTTGGTGTTCTCTAGATCGAGGTTCCTTCCAAACGGAAGTGATGAGTCCGTGAGCCATTCTAACATGGTGAGAGGATTAGTTCCTTCCATGGTCAGATGTAAGGGCTGAGCCATTCTGTCATGGTGAGAGGATTGGTTACTTCCATGTCAGATATGAGTGCTGAGCCATTCTGATGTGACTGTAGGATTGGTTCCTACATGATCAGATATAAGGGATATTGCCATTTTTGGAATGGAGGTTCCTGGTCAGTTACCATGAATACTCGGTCTAGGACTGAGGGCATTTCTGATACAACTATAAGATGTAGTATTACATGATTAGATGTGGGCGCATGGCCATTCTGATGTGATTGCAGTATTGGTTCCCACTTGATCAGATATAAGGGCTGATGCCATTCTCTGGGAGAATGGAGGCACCTGGTCAGTTTCCAGGAAAGCTCAGTCTCAGATTGAGGGCCATTCTGATGTGATTGTAGGATTGGTTCCTACATGATCATATGTGAGTGCAGAGCCCTTCTAACACTGGTTGTCAGATGTAAGTGCAGAGCCCTTTCAGAATCAAGGATTGGTTCCTTGCATGGTCGAATATAAGTGCTGATCCTTTCTGACATTGGTTGTCAGATGTAAGTGCAGATCCTTTCGACATGGAGGATTGGTTCCTCGCATGGTCGATTGTAAGTGCTGAGCCTTTCTAACATTGGTTGTCAGATGTGAGTGTTGGGCCTTTCTAACAGGGTTGTGGGATGTGTTCCCACATGGTCAGATGTGACTGTTGGGCATGCCTTTCTGATATGATTAAGGATTGGTTCCTACATGATCAGATAAAAGTGTTGGGTAGGCCATTCTGACTTAGGGTCTGATATAAGTGCTAGAAGAAGACATACATGGAGGCTATGCCTACAACTAGCATGAAAAAGGGCTATCTTTGTAGAACTTCCTATGACGAGAAGAATCATGAGATAGCACCCATGATGATGATCCAACAGTGATGATCCAGATCGAGTGATGATCCAGATCTAGTGATGAAGATCCATATCGAGTGATGATCTAGATCCAAATAAAGATGACTTGAAGATGAAGATGACGAGAACTCAATGACGATCCAGATGATACAAAGAAGAAGGCTTATGCTGATAAATTGTGTCGAGAGAATACCTTCCTAGTTAAGAGGGAGTGTTGATGTAATTGTAACTTCGGAATGTATTCACTTGTATTTCTTATGTATTATACCCCAATGTTTATTTCGGGAAGTGTTTGTAATGTATTTGAGTCATGTAATTCCCTGATGTTCCTATCGAGAGTTTCTATAATGTGAACAAGTCATGTCAAGTCATTGTGGGTAACCCTCCTATTGGTCAAGGGTTAAAGTCCTCGCAGTTGTGGGGCCCTAGGGTTATTAGACTATCCTAGAGAAGTCGACCCTAGGTGAGTCATTGTAAGTTGGGGCAATAGTCCCCTCCGTTTTGTTAAAGATAACCCTCATTGTTGGTCGGAGGAGGCAAAGTACCCACAAGTTGTGGGGCACTAGGGTTATTAGACACTCCTAGAGATGTCGGCTCTAGTAAGTAATTGTTAAGTGAGGCAGACATGTTGGAGTGGGTTTCAAGTGAATGAAAGAATATAAATAGAGAGTAAGCCTCTCTATTTATCACACACACACTCACTCATTAGGGCGCATGAATGAGAGGAGAAGTTGTTGGGACAAGAGAGAGACTACTGCTATTGGGATATCATCTTTATGTTTTCGGGATTTACTTTTGGTGTTGATTCTATCTCTAAGGAAGTTGAGGGGTTTTCTCCTTTATGGTTTCCCCGAGGAAAATTCTTTGTGTCTCTTGTCTCTTATGTTTTATTGCTGTGCATGTTATTCTCTCAGTTAAAGATTCTAAGATCATAATGCTAGCTTGAATGATAAAAATCTAACAAAGGTAAACCTGATTATCATAAGACATGGAAGGACAAGAATAACGAGATGTCTAACCATAGAAATAAAGGTTTCAAACCTTCTAACTTCAGGAATCAACAAAAGTAGCCATCTCAAGTTGCGAGTAAGCCAGTTGGAGTGGTGGGAGAGAAGCCTAGAGATCCACAATAGAGCATTGAACCTATCCAATGTTGGAAATGTGGAGGACCCCAAATGCACAGGAACTGTCCACTCGAGAATGAGAGTACAAGGCCAGCTTATAACATGCAAGAAGCATAAACAGTGGGTCAAGTAGCAAGGTTCGTCCCTAGGATTTATGCAGCACTGGTGGACCACTAGGCAGATCACCAGTCAACTGTGGTTGAAGTTGCAGGTAAGATTGTTGAGCAATCTATTTCTATTTTGATTGACACCGGTTCTACTCATAGTTACATTACCCCTAAAGTAGTGGAGATTTGTGCTTTTAATAAAGTAAATCATATCAAATCTTGGTTAGTTCAGCTAGCCACTGGAACTAAGAGAAAGGTTAGTGAAGTGGTAGAGAAATGTCCATTGGTCATGAATGGATTGGTCACTTGTGTAGATATGAATGTTCTACCACTTGGTTCCTATTATGTTCTCATTGGAATGGATTGGTTAGAAGCTCATAGGGTAAATATTGACTATTATAATAAGAATTTTGAATGCATGGATGAAGAAGGGAACCAAATAGTGGTAAGAGGTATTCCAAAGGTGATTTCTGTGAGGTGGATTTCAGCAATGCAATTGAAGAAGTTTTGTAGGAAAGGTTGCTAGTTGTATGCATCTCATATTTTGGAGGCAAAAGAGAATGAAACTTCTAGGTTGGAGGACTTTCATGTGCTGCAGGAATTCAAGGATGTGTTTCCTGATGAGATTCCATGGCTTCCTCTAAAGAGAGACATTGATTTCACAATTGAACTTGTGCCAAGAGCAGCACCAGTGTCCTAGACACCCTACATAATGAGTACACCAGAGATGCAGTATTTGAAGATGCAACTATAAGAATTGTTGGAGAAGAGGTATATCAAGCCAAGTGTGTCTCCTTGGGGAGCACCAATTCTGTTTGTAAAGAAGAAAGATGGTACACTTGGGTTGTGTATTGATTACAGATAGCTAAACAAAGTCACTATGAAGAACAAATATCCTTTGCCTAGGATTGATGACCTCTTTGGTCAAATTAGAGGAGCAAAGGTATTTTCCAAGATTGACTTGAGGCTTGGTTACCATCAGGTGAGAATCAAGGATGAAGACATTCATAAGACAACGTTTAGAACAAGGTATGGACATTATGAGTTTATAGCAGTACCATTTGGTCTCACAAATGCACCAACTACATTTATGTGCCTTATTAATAGTGTCTTCAGTATGTATTTGGACAATTTTGTTCTTGTTTTCCTTAATGACATTCTTATTTATTCTAAGAATGAGGAAGAGCATGAAGATAATTTCAAATTGGCATTGCAATTGCTTAGGGAGCATCAGTTGTATGCAAAGTTGAGCAAGTATGACTTCTATAGAGATAGAATTTAGTATTTGGGCCACATTATCTTGGAAGAGGGTATATCTGTGGACCCTGAAAAAATTTAAGCCATTGTGAATTGTCCTACTCCAAGAAATGTGACAGATGTAAGGTCTTTAATGGGACTTGCAAGATACTACAGGAGATTCATTGAAGGATTCTCCAAAGTTGCACATGCCATCACTTCCTTGCAAAAGAAGGGGATAAAGTTTGAATGGACATCGAGGTGTGAAGAAAGCTTCCAGCAGTTGAAGAATCTTATCACCAGTGCACCTATATTGAAAGTTGCAGACCCAGACAAATATTTTGTGGTGTGTACCGATGCATGCAGACAAGGGCTTAGATGAGTCCTTATGCAAGAAACCAATGTGATATGTTACGAGTCAAGAAAGCTGAAGGAGCATGAGAAGAAATATGCCACTCATGATCTAGAACTTGCAGCCATAGTACATGCTCTCAAGATGTGGAGGAATAACTTGATGGGAAGAAGATTTGAGATAAGGACAGACCATTGTGGTCTGAAGTATTTGTTTGATCAGCCTACACTAAATGCTAGGAAAGCGATATGGCTGGAGTTTTTATGTGAGTTTGATTTTGAAATAAAGCACATAAAGGGAAAAGAGAATAAGGTAGCTAATGCGCTCAGTAGGAAGGTGCAGGAAATGCATGTGGCATCTCTTAGTATTTGACAATTAGATTTGAGGCAGCAGATTGTTAATCATACTGCTAGAGATGAAATGTATGTGCACGTAAGAGACAAATTACAGCAGCAAATCCTTGAGAAGAGGTATGAGGGATATAAATTGGAAGAAGATGGAATTCTTACTTATAAAGGTAGAATTTATATTCTAAATGTAGTAGAGTTAAGGAGAGTTTTTATGGATGAAATCCATCAAGCTCCATATTCTGGTCACCCAGGATATCTGAAGACAATTGCTATATCCAGAAAGCAGTACCTTTGGCCAGGGATGAAAAAGGACATGGCTGAATATATTTCAAGGTGCATGAAATTTCAGCAGGTAAAGGTTGAGCATCATCACTCTGCACAATTGTTGCAGCCTTTTCCAGCTCCATAATGGAAATAGGAAGTTATTTGCATGGATTTTATTACAGGACTACCAATGACTTGGAGACAACATGATTCCATCATGGTTGTGGTGGACAAGTTGAAAAAGGCAACACATTTTATACTGGTTAAGTCTACGCATAAGACTGATGAAATCACAAAGCTCTTCATGAAGGAGATTTTCAAATTGCATGGATTTCCTAAGGCAATAGTCTCCAACAGAGATGTCAAGTTCACTTCCAATTTTTGGAAGGGGTTGTTTGCAGATTTGGGTACAAAGCGAAACTTCAAAAAGAACTACCATCCTCAGACTGATGGTTAGATGGAGAGAGTCAACCAGGTACTCAAAGACATGCTTCACATGTATGTGATGGACAAACCAACCAAGTGGGAAGATTACTTACATTTGGTAGAGTTTGCTTATAACAATGGAAAACAAGCATCCTTGGGGATGAGTCCATATGAAGCTTTGTATGGCAGAAGGTGTAGGACACCAATGACTTGGGATAATCCAGTGAACAGTGTTGTGCTTGGTCTAGAATTGCTTAAGGAGATGGAGCAATAGGTTGTAAAGATCAGGCAGAATCCGAAAGTATCCCAGGACAGACAAAAAATCTATGCAGATAAGCACAGGGTGAACAAAGAGTTTAGTGTTGGGGATCATGTATACCTCAGAGTGAGGTCAAAGAAGAGTTCCCTGAAGCTTGGAAGTTGTTCCAAGTTGCCACCAAGATATTGTGGGCCGTTTGAAGTGCTTGAAAGAATAGGGCCAATTGCATATAGACTTGCATTACCTGCTAGCACTAGAGCTCATAATGTTTTTCATGTTTCCTTTCTTAAGAAATATGTACATGATCCTAACCATGTGATAAATTGGGATGTGATTCAAGTGGAACCCGAGGGAGAGTTCCAAATCGAGCCAATGCATATCCTCGATAGGAAGGTCACAATGCTTTGGAACCAAGCCAGAGGGCAGGTGAAGGTGCAATGTGAGCACTATGGTCTCAAAGAGGCTACATGGGAGTTGGAGGATGCCATGCGATTGGCACATCCATTTTTGTTCAATTCTACATAACATTGAGGCAGTACTGGTGTAGCATTTTGTTCAATTTTGTAAAGCACTGAGGACAGTGTTGTTAAAGGGGGAGGGGAATTTAACACCCTGGTTTTGCCCCATTTGCATTAAAAATGTATATGATGTATATATTGTAATTAATCGTGGTGTGGAGATAAAGGAAAAATCCCCACCATCGATTTATTTTTTTATGTCTGACGATTAAAATCGTTGCTAATGGTATATCGTGTTATCCGACACATTATAATTTTGGCATCATATAAATATGCATTTTAATTAAAAATACACACAACCAGCTAAGTCAATGCAACCATAATGAAAAGGGCATGATTTTACTAAGGATAAGGAGGGGGAAATATTTAACCTTTGGGGCCAATGGGGAAAATCCAAATGTCAATTGATAAACCCATTTAGTTTTCACCTATATTTTGTCTTACTCACCCTTTATCGATTGTCTCATTCAACAAACTTTTTTTCTTATTCTTGTCTCAACTACCAAATTAAATCCTTTGATATTAGTTGGGGCAGTTATTGCTTGGATAGGGGTGTGTGGCAGGACTGTCAGTCCTTACCCACATGCACACTCCACCAAGGAGTACGTTCATCCTCATGTGGGAGGGAGGAAAAGGGACCACGACCCCCATTCTTCATGTTTTCCTCACACAGAGAACTGGGAGAGCTGCCTTACCCTCATGGTTTTGCTGTTTGTAATTCTCATTCATGATTTTGGGCGCTGGATGTTTTCCCCCATCATCAGAAATCCACGTTGGGCTATCTCTCTCAAACGGATGGAAGTTTGTTATGTGTGAATTTTGATTCTAGATTTGTTGTGTATTTCTTCCTCATGTGGATAGTCGTTCTTCATTTTTCTTGAGGCTGAGAATTTCGTTTTTGTGATGTTCTTGTGGTTGGGTTTCTTCCCCAACATTTTCTGTTGCTTTCCCCACTGTTGTTCAAGATGAAAAATCATTTTTTTGTTTCCCAATAATTTTGAGGAGAGACCACATCCTCTTGGGTGTTGTTGTTGATTTCATTTTTGGCCACGTTAGGGCCAAAATGTCCCTGGGATACGATTTGTTGTTAGCGGGTTGTTCTTACCCTCCTTGGAAACTAATTTTGTGGATGAACTATTTTCCTTAACCCAACAATGGTGTATATTGTTGTGTATGTCATTGGTCTTTGGACTATGTAGGAGTGGAAAGGAGTCTACTTGAAAAACCTAGTGTTTTATAGGAGCCTCATAGATAGAGTGAGAGGGATGGCTCTCTTCTTTACACCCCTTGAATAGCACTAGAAGGGAAGTCATGGCCCGAGGGACTGTGCAGCAGAGAAGGTAATGATTCCTTGTGTTGGGTGTGTGTCGATGTCTTAGGAGTCAAACTAGTTCTGGTGTAGGCATCCTTGGCTCTTCAGTGAGCCCACTAGCTTAGTAGATAGTTCTTCCATCTCCTGATAACCTGATAAACCCAACTTGTCGACTTGGTTATGTGTTGTTGTGTACTCTTAGTTTGATGAACCCAATCATGTTGGCTTGACTGAGTTTTGACATATCTTTGGTTATGTGTGAGCCTTCTTAGTTTCTTTATTCCTTGTGGGAATCATTCCTAGCTCGGGGGTGGTAGTCTTGCTGAGAGATTAAGGAGCACACTTGAATATGGTTGGGTGGAATGTTTTAGTGACATAGCTATTTGTAGGGCATTATTCTTCATAAGATAAGTATTCTTGTGTTTAAATCCCTGCAATTACATTTGATAATGAATTACAATGAAAATGCTAAATGCTTGAATGTATGGTTTTACTTCCACTGTATGGTAATAATGTATGCATGTTTTAGATCAAAGCATTTCAATTTTTATGTGTATGTTCATATGGCTAGTTTCCTGGGTAAATAGCAGCATCGGTAGCGTCCTCTTCGCCGGTTGGAGGGTCGGGGACGTTACATCCATGGTCAAGGGGTTACCAGTTATAAATGAATAATCCAGTTCCTATGAGGATTGTATCTTTGGTAAAATTCCCCACTTGCACATCTCAAGCCAAATAACATCTTGAGATAGTTCATACAGACCTCTGTGGACCCATGCAAACCCAATCCATAGGAGGTAGCTTTTATTTGATGAAATTTATTGATGATTTTAGTAAGAAAATATGGGTATATTTCATCAAGAACAAAACAGAGACCTTCTCTAGGTTCAAAGAGTTCAAGGCCCTGACTAAGAAGTAGTCTAGAAATTTCATTAAAGTAGTCAAGTTAGATGGTGGAGGTGAATATGATTCACATGATTTCATATGTTTATGCAAGAAACCTGGTATCCAGAGACAGTTCTCCACTAGATACACTCCACAATAGAATGGAGTTTCTAAACGAAAGAGTTACACCATCATGAACATGGCCCACAACATGTTGTCACATAAGAATCTATCAGAATATTATTGGGTTGAATTTGTTGCATGCTCAACATATAACCCATGGTGAGTGTCCAAGACAAGGTTCCTAAAGAAGCATGGAGTGGCACTAAGATTAGTGTTACACATCTAAGGGTTTTTTGTTATGTTGCATTTTCTCATGTACCTGATGAACTCAGAAGAAAGTTGGATAAGAAGAGTGAGCGATGTATTTTCACTGGTTACAATGAAAACCATAAGGCATACAAACTATATAATCTTGTCACAAAAAAAATTGTGGTGAGTAGAGACGTGAAATCGCTTGAAGACAAATGTTGGAGTGATCCTTCAAACATACAACCGAAAGAAAGTACATATTTGTCATATATACCTATTAGACTTCCAATATTGGAAGCACAACATCCACAAAAAACACTAGCAGATAATCCACCTCAACACCAAAAAATTAGAAGTTTGAGGGAGTCATATGAACACTCTCCTGTTATTGATGAGCAACTTCTGAGTATGCTATGTTTTCCTATCATCCCACAACTTTTTATGAAGAAGTAAAGGATGCACAGTGGGTACAAGCAATGAATGAAGAGATTGATTTTATTGATAAGAATCAAACTTGGGATCTTGTTGATATGAATGTAGACAAATCCAGTATTGGAGTCAAATGGGTTTATAAGACCAAACTCAATGAAAAAGGAGAGTCAGAAAAACACAAGGTAAGGTTGATTTCCAAAGGATATGCACAACAATATGGTGTGTATTATGATGAAACCTTTGCTCCAGTAGCAAGGATGGATGTTGATGTAATTGTAACTTCAGAATGTATTCACTTGTATTTCTTATGTATTGTAACCCGATGTTTATTCCATGATGTGTCTGTAATGTACTTGAGTCATGTCATGCCCCGATGTTCCTATCAGGAGTTTCCATAATTTAAAAAATTCATGTCAGGTCATTATGGGTAACCCTCCTATTGGTCAAGGGTTAAAGTCCCTGCAGTTCCAGGGCACTAGGGTTATTAGACTCTCCTAGAGAAGTTGTCCCTAGTAGGGTTTTGTCAAGTTGGGAATTAGTTTGCCCTAGTTACTGCTGTCGGGAGATCATCTTACTGTTTTGGGGTTTTACTTTTGGTGCTAATTCTATCTCTGAGGAATTTGTGGGGTTTTCTCCATTTATGGTTTCCCCGAGGATAAACACTATGTTCATTGTCTCTTGTGTTTAATTGGTGTGCTTGTTATTCTCTTAGTTAAAGATCCTAATGTATTGCTAGCTTAATGATAAAAATATAACATGGTATCAGAGCTAACCTGAGAAGAAGACACTATGCAGCTGCGAGAACTAGGGCTTCCTACTTTGTGGATCTCTCTCCACAATTTTTTAGAAAAAGAAGGTTGGAATAACTCTCCTCCCTATGGCACATCTTTCTGTCGAAACAGAATCCAATTTTGAGGTTTTTCGCTTTTGGACCCAACACTACTGCCGAAAATTAGGGCTTTCCACAGAAGTGGAATTTTTCAATGAGCCCAGGCCTGGATTGATCTCCTCCTCAAAATTGAAGTTTAGAGATCAAGATCAAAGCATTTGGTTGGACAAAACTCCGAAAAAGAAAAACCCTAATCTGCTCCTAAACCAGCACTGTAGAATTTCAGCTCCAAATCCAGATACGACATCTTGACCTGGTAAGATCTAGATATTTTTTATTTCCATTTGAGGTTCTCAGTTAAGATGTCTCATCATACCAAGCTTGATGAAAAGCTTGAGGGAGCTGATAACTTTCGAGCCTGGAAGTATAGGATCTCCCTGGTCTTGGAAGAAAACGAGTTGGACTCCTATATTAGTGAGGAGGTTCCAATTCCAGAGGGAGATGAGGCTAAGGCCTTACACAAGAAGAAGTTGGTTATGGAAAAGAGGATTATTGCTGATTCAATCAAGGATCCCCTCATACCATAGGTGTCCTCCCTAAAGAAACCTAAAGCTATGTTTGATGCCCTAACCAAATTGTTTGAATGGAAGAACATAAAAAGGAAGATGACTCTGAGAAACCAACTGAAGAATGTAAAGATACAAAATGCTAAGACCATCCAGTCTTACTTTACAAGGGTATCTCAGATCAAGGAACAGCTGGAAGAAGTATATGAACAAGTTGTTGTAAAGGAAAGTGTCCTATGGCTAGGGTTTAAGAGGCCATCAACGTATTGGGGTTGAAAGAGAGATGCACAATGTTCAGTAAGCATATAACAGCAAGTTTCAGAGATGAGGAAGATCCACACCTGATAAACTGAAGGCTGGTCCAAGCTTTCTCTTCAATCCTCCTCTTGCTCCTCTCGCTCCAAGAGACCTGCAAAACAAATTATACCTTCCTCAAACCATTATGACCACATATAAACAAATGATAATCAAATAAATCTGAAATAACATCATCATATGATCAGAAACAGAGATTCAATCACACATTGAACAATGATTTGGGAAGAACAAGGACATCACATATTTATTAATCTTGAAAACAAGTACAAATATACCTTCTCTTCAAGTTGGCACCTCATGAAACCTTGATCTGGTTCTGCTCTTTCTCTTCTCCAATGAACTCAGCCTCCAAGCTCTGCAACACAAGGGAAGACCTCCAGGGCAAAGGTGTAGGCAAAGAGAGTCCCGATTCCTCCAGCATAACAATGCATAAATTCCAAGTCCCTTTTCTGAACCTCCCTACCTCTATTTATATGCTGAAGAAGAGTTAGGGGCAAAGCCAAAGTGGTTACAACTGAAGGAGTCAGTTGTCTAACTACCCAAACTAACTCAAAAGGCGTGTTTTTATGTTTTAATGTTAAGAAATAGATGCGTGACTATGAAGGAGAGAAACCCGCGCATGATACGCAAGTTTACACAAGAGAAACCCACAAATATATGCATGCGCGACTTGCAAAACACAAAAGTCGCGCATGATGCGCGAGTTGCACATAAGGAGAGTCGCACATACACAAAAAACGCATTTTTAAGGTATTTCTGGGCATTTTCAGAATTTGGTGTCTTCTGGAAAGTTTTAGCTAACTGAAATACCTTTCCAACGGTGCAAAAATGAGGTCAAATGGAGTTACAAAACTCAAGACAAGGGTCCTCCAAGATAGGTGTTTTTTCAGTGACTTCCATGAAGTGCCGACATGCGACGAAATCATGGAAAAGTGGTCACAGGAAGAGATGTGTCATTTTGGGCTATAACAGATTCCCCCTAATGTGTGAGGTTAGAGGGGAAGACGATAGCCAAAATACATTATAAAGGAAATAGCTGAGTATGGAGAGAGCAGAGAAACCAAGATCGAAAGGCTCGAGTAAAGGTACCTGTAAGAGAGATAAATGTCAGAAAACTGATCTCTGGAACATACACGTCCATATACAAAACATCACCATAAAGATACAGGCGGATCCAACATATGTATAATTGATGAAACTATCATGGTCGCTCAATATACAAAAAGGCGCCATATCAAATCTAAAGGAGCCATGGCCACAAATGAACAAGGTGGATCCATGCTCAACAATCGATCATAGCCACAAAAATACGAGGTGGATCTATGTCTCAGCAAAATGTCATATAAAGTATAACAAGGTCTTGCGCAACTTGGGCAATAACAAAAGATGAGAATGCTATTGTCGGCCCCAAGGTCTTCAATCCAAACCGCCCAAAAAAGGTACGAATCCTAACCATGCGAATAAAGGAGCTGAAGTCGAACATGGAGGAAGCCGTTTGATTACCGGTCAATAATGAAAACCGTTAACAAACGCGAGGGAAACCACTTTAATGAAAATGGTCCCTAAGGTACCTAGTACATTCTAACAAGTGTGATTACAAGGACTTGAAGTCGAACACTTGAAGAATCCATTGAGTAGGAGACATTAAGGTATCCCCACTACCCAATAGCAAGGGAAATTGCCATTGAGGACAACAATTCCCAAGGTACTGTCATAAAACTCTAAATCTCATCCCCAGAGCAAGATGTGTTGCAGTCGATAGGAAGAGATCCGTTGGAAGGAAGGCATTAAGGCATCCTTCATCATCCAACACAAGGTAAGTCAAAGACTAATTGGATCTGGAATTGGTACTGAATTTCACAAAAAGGACCGCTGAAGACATGATGTAATGAACTGATACCAGGGAATGGCCGACACAAAAGGTCAAGGCAACTGCAGAATGGCCGACAAAGATTTAATCCTTGAACAGTGAGCATGACACAAAAGTGACTTAGGCAGCTTTTGACACAAAATAGGACCAACGAAACAAATCTGCAATGTAGGAGACATTGAC
>LPNX010843976.1:0-36883 GCA_001517045.1 Pseudotsuga menziesii | reverse complement strand
TTCATAGCTGATATATTTGAAACTTTTCATGTCTGTAACCATATTCCCAAATTCATTGTCTCCAGTCTCGTGCATACATTGGCTCAATAATGCCATTTCAGCACAATTGGAGCAAGTTCCATCCAAACAGGATTTTGCATAGTAAGTTTGCCCCTCAGGCCTATTGCACATGATACTATGAATGAGTTCTCTTGATGAGGTCAGTGGTATTGTCAAGGAGCAATCCTGCACATGGTTAGTATGCAACACATGACGAATGTACAAAAATGTTTCATAGTAATATTCATATTCTACATGGTATCTACAACAATAAGTGTTACGAAGAGTATTTATTCTAACATACCAAGGCTTACATTTCTCAAAAGATCTTTGCCCCAAATTCAATTGTCTATGTTCATTCCTAAATTTCTCGTATAGTTATGTCTGTATTATATCAAGAAAATGCTTAATATGCGGTTCACGGTCCTTTGAACCCCTTCTCAGTTTTAGTACATCCTTCCGGTTTGAAGAAGGCCTTGTGTGATCATGCCAAAAACTCTGCACTAGTCCCTTTAATGCATCAACTAGTTTCATGTCACGACGTGTCAATCGACCAATAAAGGCCCAAAAATCTGTTTGGCTGGTTGTGTCGAGATGTTCTCTTCTAATAGAATACCTACGGAGGGTTTTTACATTCAAATTAACTATTTTAGATGTAGGCTTGAGAAAACCAAGGACCTTGGTGTTCTTATTCACGATTGCTTGTGACAACACACGACGAGCCGCATTGCGGTCCTTTGACCGTGTGTTCTTACCAATTTTACCAAAGGCATCTACTAAGCTTTTAACTATATGAGAACTTGGTCCAAAAGCCTTTATCATCTTTATCCCTAACGATTTCCTAACAATATTCATGCCCCTAGATTTTAACAATGATAAAAATAATCTACATTTATCTCCATCACATTTAGAATCAAAATATTTATTTAGTATCTGTCGAGTTTGATAAGCAATACTACTTTTAGATAGCGTACCTTCAATGGAATTGAGGAGTCCTTCATCAACTTGTATACGCTTCGGAGTTTTTCGACGTGTGCTTTCTAATGGAGGTAAGGGGGTTGGATTTCTATCATCTAGTGCATCAACAATACGCTCTGGGGTTTCAGTAGCAACTTGTTGTCCTTCACTCTCTTCCTGGTAGTTGGATGGTGGAAGTCCAACATCCTCATCGATGGTCCGATTAATATTTTCTTCTTCAACAGTAGGCTCCATGTACACTGCCTCTTCATGAGCTTCGTCTTGAGATGGTCCCTCTAGTGAATGCGGAATTTCTTCTTGTGTTGGATTAATAGGATGTTTACTGAGAAAGAGAACCCTAGTTAATGTTGAGGGTCTCTAGAGGGAATTTCTTCTTGTGTTGGATTAACGTGCCAAAAGAGAACCCTAGTTAAGCATGTTTATTGAGAAAGAAACATAATGATGGATGAGATGGAAAATTACAAAGCTGATATGCAGAAAGGTTTTTGGTATATTTATGAAAATTTACACACAAATAGAACTGGATATTTTCATGATCCAATTTAAATATGATCTTAAATGATTTGATGATCTCTTTGGTTTTTTGTTTTTTGAATGCATTGAAGGAATATTATGATACAAGTTATCATGAAACCGTTTGTGAAGAGTAAACAAAGGTACGTTTGAGATTGAAAGTTTTTGGAACTATATGGAAAGTGGTATATGAAAGGATGTTATGGAAGTTATCATGTAAATTGGTTTGATGTTTAAGAAGAGTAAACACCGTTATGTATATGTTGTATAGTTTTTGGAATATCTCAATAGATGTTATAGAAATATTGTTTAGGCTGGAAGCCAATTTTGGATATGCACGTGAATGTTTTTTCACAAAAGCATATGATAAATCTAATATTTTTAAATTAAAGAAAGTTATGACTTTTTTTTTTAAAAGTCAAATAATTATAAATATATGTTTTATGATAATAAAAAATATTATATAAATTTATAAAACAAATTAAAATTTATGATCATTATAATTATTATTCAAATCCAATGTCATTATTTAAATGTTTTAGGATTAAATATTAAAACTAAATTTATTTTAAATTTATAAAATAAATTGAAATTTATTATAATTATAATTTAAATCCAATGTCATTATTTAAATGTTTTAGATTAAATATTAAATCCAAATTTATTTTAAGATTAATTTTTATTTCAAATTAGCACATCAATAAAAAAAAATTAACCTATATGAATAAAAAAGGTTAACAAATTCACATGTTCTTTTTTATTGAAATATTTTTAATTTAATAAATTAAAATAATTAAAAATCATCTCCTTGCAAGCAAGGTTCCCGCAAGAGCCTTCCTTCACACTTCAACTGACTCGACAGAGGTTATGGAAATAAACAGCAAAATAAGAGAGATAAAAACCGGGTAACAATTAAACACCGAATACTAAGATATAAAATAAGATCAGAACCTTTTCGTACCATCTCACCCACACACACCACCTTAAAATAGTTTTATTGGATTAAAATTTTGAAATGCATATAAATAAACTTTTTAGTAACATAATTTTTTTTTTATTATATGTTGAAAGGAAATAGGAATGATTATAGAATATTTTTTTATTTTTATGATAATAAATTTTATGGTTTTTTTTTTGTTTTTGGTTTTTTTAATAAAAAGTTTTAAATTATTTCATTATATAAAAAGGATTTATATAGCTATAAATTATATACATTATAAAGGAAAAATTTTCAGTTTATATTGAGAGTTTATGAGCATCAAGAAGATTATAGCTATAACTACTTGTAATTTGCAAAAGTTTTTTGTTTTCTTCCTATATTTCACCATACTAGAGGAGGGATAGACTCTTACAAATTGTAAATTTAACAAAACACACAAAAAAAATGCGAAAACGCTAGAATAGGAGCATATCTACTTCTTTTTCTTGCCCTGAACAGGCTTAGAGACCGACACTTCTTCCATTGATCGAGCTTCATTGACCAATGTCTCTTGGCAGTGGCTGCACTGCGTCATATTAACCAATTTCATCACGCCCTCTAAGATATTATCTACCTTTCCCAAGAGTTTTTTAATATCCCTTTCCAAGTCGTCAATCTGAGAATCCTAGCATGATAACTCATTTAACACATACCCTATGTTTGTGGCTATCTATTGGTTCCGCCTGATCCCACTGCAAACCGCTTCGTAAACCCTTCTCATATGAATTTTAAAATATTCAAAGCAATCCTATAAACTGGAAAGACTCGCAATCCATCCACTTGTTGTGTTCTTCTCCATCTCCTACGAAGATATTGCCCCAATTGAACAAGAAAGCAAGGATTCAAGCAATTCGTGAAGTTTCTTCCCCTCTACCTCTTAACTATCCCCCCATTCAACTTTCGTCGATAGAATGAGGCCGATCTAGCCGCTTCTCTATTGCTAATCTGCCCAACCTTCCATTTCGCATGCGGGAGCATCATAAGCAAGGAACAAGAGTAAATGAGCCTTCACTTCAGCGCCAATGCACTAACAAATAATCCATATGTACAAATCATGCAACGAGCCATGTGCCCCTATTATCCCCTTGATTAAAGATTTGTCAATTCGAATTTTTTGGTGTTCCCTTGGACCCTTAACACTCATTTATTTTGTGACTATGATCACGCTTAATAGTTTGTTGAAGGAACATATTGATCCTTCGATTCTCCATTGGCATAAACAAATAGTGCTTGTTTCAACCTTGCTCCATTGTTGGCAAGATGGTCATCCATTTCATTGTTTTCCTGCAGGACATGGTAGTAACTTATTTCTATGGGAGTGTTGAGGTGGGAAATTCTATTGAAAATGATTTTACATCCAGTGTTTCCCTTGTCATACCCAAGCCACGTCTTCTAGATCACCTTCCTTGAGTCTCCTATTATTATTATTTTGCTTATGCCCAAGTTGACGATTTCAAGACCATGCAAAAGCGTCATCCACTCTGTGTCATTGTTGAACTTAATTCCCAATCTCCAAGCAAAGAAATCAACTATATTTCCTCTGGGATCAAACAATATCTCACCCACTACTCATACTTGCCTCCCTTGAATAACAATCTCTCGCTTTCTCTCTGTATATACATCTTAAAAATATAAAAAAATTATAATTTTTTTATATAAATATTTATTTTTAAAAAGCAAATCTAATTTTAATAAAATTGTACATAATATTTAATAATTATAATATTATTTTTATTATATATAATTTAATTAAATATAAAAAATAAACGCTATTTTTTAATGAGGTGAATTTAAAGGGAACCATAAACTTAAAAAATAGAATCAAGTACATACACTTTTTTAAGTTTAAAAAAACTGAATAAATGTCAAGAAAAGTACAAGACATAATCAATATATGAAGAGAAGACTTTCAAAGTAGGTTACAAATAATCTTATGTTTGAGGTAGTCAAATTGGAATTTCGGAGATCTTTAAACTCGATGACATATTTCCTAGAGGTCCTATACAAAGTTGTATGCCGAATTTATGGTAACAATATTCAGCATATAACCTATAAAGATAACTAACTAATTTATTGAAATTTCATATGTTTAAATAATAAATAAATAAAGATTAAAATAATTTAATTTTAAAATACATTTAAATAATTATATATATTAAATATTTATTTTAATAAAAATTTAATTTTAATTGTCTTATTTTCTTTATCTTTTTTGGCATTTACATTGATAAGCTAGAAAAGTGTTTAGAAGAAGCAGGTTGCTCCAGTAGCTACACCGACAAGAAAAAAAACATGATTATAAAGTTTAAGAAACCTATACAAAATTTATTTATGACAATAAAAATCTAGAGGAAGTGACTTCTTACAAGTATCTCGGAATTGATATTCATCACAATCTCGATTGGAGCTATAGCATTGAGAAAATGATTAATGGAGGGTAGAAAGCTTATTTTGGTCTTGAAAATAACTGTAAATTAGCCAATATGATCATGTGGGATAAAAAGAAGTTTCTCTCTGAAACTCTTGTCATCCATGTTATCTTGTATGGTTGTGAAGTATGGGGTGCAACATTTCTAGAGAATCTTGGAGGAAGATTGAGCAAATCTAGAAGTGGTTTTTTTTTTAATAGAAACTGAGAAAAATTGTATTGATTAAAAAGGTTGTAGCCCAACCAAGCTTACAACGGGGGAGTTCAAAGAAAGAAGGTTGATGACCTCTAACAGTGTTGTCAACCTTCTTATGAATACTTTGAGAGGTGTGTTCCAATTGCTTCTAGGGATTTTCCAAGAAAACGATTGCTTGCAAGAGTAAACTCTCACGAATTGTGAGCAGAGTAGAATACATAAACAAAACATTAATTAGAAGCGGAGGAGAAATGCCCCTTGATGAAAGGGTCCAATCGCTTCTGGAAGCCAAAGCAAATATTTGAGGTTGCTTTCTTTTCTCTACGTTCTGTGTTTGTCTTTCTCCCTCTAGTGAGGGGAGGAGGAGGGGCTGAGAAGTCTTCAGAATTAGAGATTCCCTCTGGCCCAGAGGAAGGGACTAAGGATGCCAATCCTGCATGGGTTGAAGTCTCGTGGTCCAATGCTTTGGGGTCTTTCATAGAACCTGAAGAAGCAGGTTTTGGAAAAGCTTGTTGAGGAACTATCTCCAGGGGGCCGAGGAGACCTGGGGGTTCTCCCTGCTCCGAACATCCCCTGCTTCAGATTCTTGTGCTTCGACTTCCTGGAGAACTTCAAAGTTGTTTTTGTTTTCCAGCAGTGGAGATTCTGCAAGAGGAGTAGGATCTTGAGGTGAGTCCTTATGTTGAGAAATTGATTAAAAAGGTTGTAGCCCAACCAAGCTTATAAAGGGGGAGTTCAGAGAAAGAAGGCTGATGACCTCTAACAGTGTTGTCAACCTTCTTATGAATACTTTGAGAGGTGTGTTCCAATTGCTTCTAGGGATTTTCCGAGAAAACGATTGCTTGCAAGAGTAAACTCTCACGAATTGTGAGCAGAGTAGAATACATAAACAAAACATTAATTAGACGGGGAGGAGAAATGCCCCTTAATGAAAGGGTCCAATCGCTTCTAGAAGCCAAAGCAAATATTTGAGGCTGCTTTCTTTTCTCTACGTTCTTTGTTTGTCTTTCTCCCTCTGGTGAGGGGAGGAGGAGGGGTTGAGAAGTCTTCAGAATTAGAGATTCCCTCTGGCCCAGAGGAAGGGACTAAGGATGCCAATCCTGCATGGGTTGAAGTCTCGTGGTCCAACACTTTGGGGTCTTTCATAGAACCTGAAGAAGCAGGTTTTGGAGAAGCTTGTTGAGGAACTATCTCCGATGAGTCGAGGAGACTTGGGGGTTCTCCTTGCTCCAAACATCCACTGCTTCAGATTCTTGTGCTTTGAATTCCTGGAGAACTTCAAAGCTATTTTTGTTTTCCAGCGGTGGAGATTCTGCAAGAGCAGTAGGATCTTGAGGTGAGTCCTTATGTTGAGAAGCTTGAGGCTCATTTCGACGGGGAGGACGGCATCGATTAGTGAACGTCTAGAACTCTGCTTCTTTAGGAGCAAAGGGATTTGCTGGTTTCTGTGATTCTGCAAGCTTGGGGAAGCTTTTGGAAAAGTGGTCGTATACATGACAAAAGTTGCATTTGAATGGAACATGCTCACAATCCATTTCTTGGATGTGACTCCAATCTCCTAATGTGAGCTTTAGAGCCTCCAAAATCCCTTTTTTCTAGATTTACCTCTATGCAGATGCGGGCACATCTAAACTGGCCCCGTTTTGGTTCTGCACTATCTAGGTAGCGTCCTAGCTTATTACCAATGTCTGCAAGTGCTTTTCCCCCAGAGATGAAGTAGGAGGTTAGGCAGTCTTACCCAGGCTGGAGCGGCAGTAATCTCTGCTTCTAGGTTAAACCCCAAGGTCCATGGGGCTAAGAAAAACCCTCTCAAGCCCATGAAGAAGGGACCGGATTGAAATACTAAATCTCTTTCTTCTTTATTAAGAAACAAGAAAACAAAAAAACCCCTTCCAGCTACGAAGAGAGAGACATGTCCTTGCAGAAGAGGGTTCCAATGTTCTGCAATCCAGAGCTCCATCGCCTTAGGGTTGGGCCACAACCTTGTAAACTTGTCGATGAGGGCTTTCTCTAAGAGGATGAGCGAGCATGAATCCATGGGAGAGAGCTCCAGAGAAGGGATTGTTGGAGACATTTACCACCTTACACACTCATTTTGGTCAATTTGGCCTAGTTAAACCACTATCCTAAGTATTATTGACTTAATTAACATCAGAGGAGCACTAGATGACATCAATTAGATCACATCCATGCCTACCTTCAGTCAAGGAGGCTAACTTAGCCTTCTCCTACATTCAAGGAGGCTAATTGGAGCACTTCGAGGGTGATCTGAGTGTCATTAATGCACCATATTGCTAACTGATGGTTACAATTAGTTAAACAAAGGAGTAAAGGTGCCTTCCTTCATTAAATTTATTATTTAATGAACTGGAGTCAACAGGGGCGCCTCCAACCACTTCTGATGTTCAGTTACACTTCAGTTAACCTCATCGAGGTTCATTAGAGTCATTGAAGTGCTACCACTTGATGGTTGGCTTGCTGTGACGTGTCTGACCTAATTTCAGTTAGACTTAGTCATATATTGTACTTCGACTTCAGTTAGGGCTCAGTTGAGTCAATTAGGGTTTTAATCGGTGGTTAACTTGAGTGTTGACTGTGGCTTACATTCAGTTAAGCTAGACTCACTCATTCAATTCGAATGACCTCCTTGAGGATTCAAATTGCTAGTCATTCATGCTTGTAGCATGACATTGTAATGTAATTACTCATTCTTTGTGTGAATATACAGAGCGGCTACTCATTTCGTAGCCCGATTACACCATTTTCATGAGTTATTTGTTATTAATCTTTGATGAGACTTGTGTTTAGTCCCTAGATCATTGTGCAAGTTTAATATGGTATCAGAGCTCACAGCAGGACGAAGCTCAGATCTCTCAAAAACAAGGTTTTTGACAGATCTTGCATGAAAATTGAGCAATAGCTCAAAAATCTAGCACTGCACCAAAAGCCAAGGCTTACCACTTAATACCCCAAGTAAGGAAATTGTTGATCAAGCTTGCTTGATTGACTATGCTGGGTGTGATGAAAGCCTAAAATGTGCAAGTTGTCTGACCTTACAGTGCCCTTTTTGTTGTGATTTGCAGGTTTTAACAGGTACAACTTCGAATGGACTCATCAGTCCCTCTTCTCACCCCATTCACAAGCTATTCAGAATGGAAGTTGAAGATGATTGCATCTCTGAAGAGAAAAGGTCTCTATGAGGTGTCTATTGGACTTGGAAAAGAGTCTTATGAGAATGAGAATGACTGGCTAAATGACGGTGATAGAGCCTTTGGAGTAATATGTCTGGCCCTTTCTCCTAACTTGCGCTACCTTATCGGTTCTGCTGAATACCCAAAGGAAGTCTGGACAAAATTGGACAGAACCTTTGGCAAGCACAATGAGGATCATAATAGCACTTTGGAGATTACATCCAACACCACAAGAGTTCTTTACTCAAAAGTATCGGCCTCTACTCTCTCTGATGAAGTTGTTCAAGATGAAGATGAAGCAGAATCTTCTACACAGTCAATTCGAATTGAAGAAAGTCTCCATGTAGTGACTCCTTCTCCTGATGCTCCGGAAGTTCATGAGATCTCTGATATCTCATCTCCTCATATTGCTGAAACAAAAGAAGACATTCGAATCTCTGATATTGAAGAAAAATACTGGTGCACTTCCATGCAAACATTCACCGGTGATTTTCCTTTGAATTCTGTGCAAAATTTACCAGTAATTGCTTCCGAAAGTGAAGAGAATTTTGTTTTTTCTTCCTCTAATGTTGCTGCTGGTGTGCAAATATGTAAAAACTTGGATATTTTGGAAGAAATATCAGATTATAAGAGTGACACATTCTCTCCCCGTGATCTATATCTTCCAGCAAAATGCTGCAGGATTGCATGCACCAAAATTCAGAATTTTGAAGAAAAAGACAACTGTGCATCCAAAGTCTCGGTTGACCATAATTTTGGATCTGATATGAACCTTATTGGATCTGATATGATCTTTTTGGATCTGATCTGATATTGTTTGGTTCAAAATTTCAATTTCACAAACCTTCAGTACTGCTTGTAGTTGTTCTCATCAACGGTGTGAAGAAACAAGTACCGCAAGTCTCCTACAAAACTGCTGCTGGGGATTTTATTTCATTTCACAGTTTTGGATCCATTGTGAACATATTTAGATCTGATTTACTTTCTAATCTGATATTATTTGGTTCATATTTTAAAATCCAAAAGCTTTCAGTCATGCTTGTAGCTGCTCTCACCAATTCCGGTGTGAAAAATCAAGTACCACACTTTCTCTTCAAAACCGCTGATGGGGATTTGGTGTTAGTTTCCTCTTATGAGGTTGTTGATATTTTATTTTGTGAATCATTATCTATTTCTGAAGCTATATCAAATTATGGAGCTCAAGCATTCGCTCTCCACAGTCCTAGGGCTTCTCTACCTTTGGTCACATGCTCATCTCCTCACAGAACTAGTAAAGAGAAAGGCATTCTGCATCCGCTTGGACACTTGATCCTAAAAATTGGGGTTGATTTTACCACTCATGGTTTGCTGTTCAACGCTGCAATATATCATTTTCTTGAGTGTTCCACACATGGTTCGAATCCTCAATAACCTTTACTATCTCTTCAGATGATTTCAGCTGCTCTACATGGGTCCAGTTTTCACCGTGCAGTTGTTTATATTTCTGATTCAGTTGAGTGCATTGTTCTTCTTCCAAAGTGGAAGACTCCTCCAGACATATTCATTTAGTTTGGATTCATAGGTTCACATGCACAGTCTCAGGATACTGCTGCATAGAAGAACCATTTCTTGATTTACTGCTTAGTTTGAGGGGGGGTGTTTTTCCCATGAGGTTTTCCCCGTTTCCTTGCTTACATTAAGCAGTTACTTTATTGTACAGGGTGACCTATGGCCTTTGTTGCCAAGGCCCTAGCATTTTTATGCATTTTATGTTTTCTAACTCCTCCTGAGTATAGCTTAAGGGAGGGTGTTGGAGACATTTACCACCTTACACACTCATTTTGGTCAATTTGGCCTAGTTAAACCACTATCCTAAGTATTATTGACTTAATTAACATCAGAGGAGCACTAGATGACATCAGCTAGATCACATCCACGCCTACCTTCAGTCAAGGAGGCTAACTTAGCCTTCTCCTACATTCGAGGAGGCTAACTGGAGCACTCCGGGGGTGATCTGAGTGTCATTAATGCACCATATTGCTAACTGATGGTTACAATCAGTTAAACAGAGTAGTGAAGGCGCCTTCCTTCATTAAATTGATTATTTAATGATTATTTAATGAACTGGAGTCAACAGGGGCGCCTCCAACCACTTCTGATGTTCAGTTACACTTTAGTTAACCTCATCGGGGTTCATTGGAGTCATTGAAGCGCTACCACTTGATGGTTGGCTTGCTGTGACATGTGTTTGACCTACTTTCAGTTAGACTCAGTCATATATTGCACTTCGACTTCAGTTAGGGCTCAATTGAGTCAATTAGGGTTTTGATCAGTGGTTAACTTGAGTGTTGATTGTGGCTTACATTCAGTTAAGCTAGACTCACTCATTCAATTCGAATGACCTCCTTGAGGATTCGAATTGCTAGTCATTCATGCTTGCAGCATGACATTGTAATGTAATTACTCATTCTTTGTGTGAATATACAGAGCGGCTACTCATTCCGTAGCCCGATTAAACCATTTTCATGAGTTTTTTGTTATTAACCTTTGATGAGACTTGTGTTTAGTCCCTAGATCACTGTGCAAGTTTAATAGGGATCTCATCCATCTTTTTCATGAACTTGGAGGGAGTCTGAGAAGCTGCCTGAGGGACGACAGCTTGAACTAGGGCCTTAAAGGCCTCGAGCTAGTCATGAGTGTCCATAGCCTGGAAACTTGTGAGCCACGGGGTGAGAGCGGCAGCCAAAAAACCCACGCCGCAACAACGCAGCAATAGAATGCTTCAACACTAAAGAAGGGATGCTTCAACGCTGAGAAATCTAGCATGAACAAAGACCTTCGGCCTGAGGATGTGCACAACAAGAGAGGCGGCAGCTATGGAAACCCTAGCCACGTTTTAGAGAGAGCGAAGAGCCGATCCACATTCTCTCATTGTGGTTGAAATTACAGTATTGGTGGAGTTGCGAGGTAACGAACCCAATCTAGAAGTGGTTTATAACTTATAACCTCAAAATTAAAAGCAATATGCCTTATCCTATTCTCCTCATTGAAGTGGGTCTTTCCCCCATCAAGAGCATGGCTATGACTAGGTACCTGATGTACAAGCATAAGATCAATAACATGGGAAACAAGAAACTTCCTAAAATTTCTTTAACCTCTAGTCAAAGCCAACTACGCCTCAAGCGGTGTTGGTGTAAAGATACCACGGCTTGGTTAAACCATTGGGTTATTGATGAAAACAACATTTTGCATAATATTGATAATGTCAAAAATATTATTACTTCTAAGTTTAAAGAGAAATTATGGCATGAGGCAAATTTAGTGGTTAAGAAAAAATTATGATACTATGAGGAGGTAACTAATCATAACCTGGAAGACCAGAAGTATCTCTCTGTAGTAACTGACTCACGAAAGAAAATTAATATAGCCAAGATTAGAACAAACTCTCATGAACTCCATAGCGAAACAAGGCGTTGGTCTATTCCTAAAACTCCATGGGCAGAAAGGGCTTTCCATCTATGCGATTCTATGAGCGTTGAGGATGAAAATCACTTTCTCTTAGAGTGCCTTGCTTACACCCACATTAGATCTAAGTTTCATAGAATTTGTTACAATAAAAACCTTTATAACCTCCTAACTTGCCAAAACTATAGTGAGCTTAAAAACCTTCTTGGCAAGCTTTTTGAGCACATGAACAAATAAGAGGAAGAATCATCCAGGATACTACAGCTCCATAGATGCAACTTGCATGAGTTCGTCGTTTGGATGGCCCTTGCGTGCATTTTGAAAGCTTGTGTGATACTGATTTGCCACGACCAGATTTGAAGTCAAATTTTCATTGATTTGCAACAACCACTTATTGGATTAGGAAATGAAATATGATCATGTGGGAAATAGGATACAACAATATGCCTTCATATTCTACTAGGTGTGTATTTAAGATGGTTTTGTATGCATTTTGAAAGCCAACTCAAGTTGGTTTCATATTTTGTTTTTTGGGCCTAGAATTGGCCTTTTAAAGTAGACAGTTGAAATTCTAAGCACTTATTGGATTAGGAAATGAAATATGATCATGTGGGAAATAGGATACAACAATATGCCTTCATATTCCACTAGGTGCGCATTTAAGATGGTTTTGTATGCATTTTGAAAGCCAACTCAAGTTGGTTTCATATTTTGTTTTCTGGGCCCAGAATTGGCCTTTTAAGTAGACAGTTGAAATTCTAAGCACTTAATTTGTATTGTGAGGATGGGATACCTTTTTTTAAAAGAGATTTTATAATAAACAATGATAATAAAAATAATCTTATTTTAAGGTCATGACCCAGCTAGACACAAGACCTCTTGTCTGTTGGACAAGGGAACCCCTCTGCATAGCAATTTGACTGCTAAAGTCTAAGGAGGTGTACGGTACCCTCTCCAGATTTGACACATGTTGTTAACCTCTTCTGGTGTGTATTCAATTTTTTTGAATGAATGGAGTGCATTTCTGCACTTGCTTTTCACAGGCAATCCCCGCAGGTTTGGAAATTGATGGCATAGATTTCGATTTGTTGGAGCATGGATCAAACCTTCAAGGAGGGAAGTGATTGAAGGATCTTTACACGCGTGGGTGGATTCTCACACATGGTACAAAAAGGTTTATTTATGGATGCTGACTTACATCTGCCAAGCACTAGGAAAACCCTTGAATCACAGGTAACCCTAGAAATCATGGGCAAACTATTAAATATATTATAAAAGGTGACCTAGAGTATTGATCCCTATTTCAAGGGATTGAAAAGGCTATTTCTTAATGTAGGAGTGCACAAAGATAGTAAACAACCTTTACTTCATCTAATTGAACCATCTTGGAAGCTTGGGAGCACATGAAAGAAGGAGATCAGTTTTGGCTCTTTGGCTCTTGCATGGATCATGGACCTTATTTCAAGGAGTGAGTTAGTGATTTCTTTGATGGTCATGTACATGAAGGGGGTGATAATTTCTGACGTTGAAAAAAAGACCAACTTCGAGCTATCAACGTCAGAAATGATCACCCCCCCTCAGTACATGACCACTGAAGTTGAGAGAATTTTTTTTTAAATGCCAAAAAAAATAGCCAAATGGCAAAAACTTGCCACTAAAAAAATACCCTGATTGGATTCCTTTATGACTAGGATTGTGCCTTCAGTTTTCATCTCTTTCCTGTATATTTGATTATGATATTGATGCTGCAATCAGAAGAATTTTCGAAACTACCTTGTCTCATTTTATGTGAATCTTTGTTCATTGCTTGGAGGTTTTCTGAGCTGAAAGCATAATTGAAAATCTCTGTGTCCAACCATTCTTTGTTAAATCTGAAATAAAGCAAAGCTTTTTGTTATCAAACTTGATTTGCATCTGATATTTAGATTAAAAACACTTATGGTTGTTTCTTGTTACATAGTTCATGAGTAATGTATGATTGGCTATGGATTGGCTATGAATGGTTCATTCAGAGCATTCATTCAACAGTCAACACTAGCACCAGATCTGGCTGATAATATTATCAGCCTTTTTCTCTTATGAAATATTACCCTATTGATGCTCTCCATCATTTAGTTTCGGGCCTCTACGTGCTGATTAGAGATTCCATAACCCAAAGGGCAGACACGCCTGGTGAATCCGTCATTTTTGGAAGTTCAAGTTTTGGGGCTAACAAGTAGAAATAAAGCCTATTGTGTGAAATGCTTGTGTTCACTGTGTTACCCCCTAATTGCATGGGTGTCCACTTAAGAATTTTTTACATTTTCAGCGAGGGTTACATTGTTGATAGAGCTATGGGATTCTTCCTCTCATAATAGCCATAGAAACTCAGGGAAAGAGCGTATTCTCAGCCAGCAGTCATTCCTGAAATAGTCATTATGTGACAAGCCAATAATGAAGGAAAGGATGAATATGTGGCATGTTTCTAGTCACCTATATGCAGTGTGTAACCTACTGTTTGGTAGCCCTATAATTTGTTTACAGCCCTGATCCTGTCCTTTTAACAGCAGTAAGCAGCATCATTTCAAGGGTTGGGTACATTCTGAGCATCATATGAAGTAATCTCCTGAAGCAACAACCCTGAAGGACAGTTTTTTGTGCATTTAAAATGCCGAAGCAGTTGGACAGCCATATCCACTAAGTGTGAGGCAGAAAGCATTTTCAAATAACAAGAGGACTCTCTCACTTCTTCCATGATAAAATTGGGCAGACCTGTAGCAGCTATGCCAAAATTGATTTCTTTAGGATGGTCACTGTTTGTGGGATAAAAACATTATTTCTGAACTGTTTTCAAAACAATCACCAAGGATTGTCATAGCAGCCCTTTAGGGTCATCTCAAGGAGTATGCAGTCAGGGGTTGATTAAACCAGCAGTAAACTGGTTGACTGAGGTACCACAACTTTCCCAAAATAAAGATTTCTTACCTAGCAAACTGCTCCATAATAAAACTCAGTGATCTCTCTCATGCTGGTAATGGTCTTCCTGAGTAAAGGACTAACTCCGTGCTTTGTAAGCAGCTGCATGTGATTCACGGAAAATACTATGATAAAGTCAAAAGGGCAGAGAATGGACGTCAAGGAGTAAAATCTGTGTGAAACTGATCCAGAATTCCCATTTGAAACAGAAGGGATTTCAGTTTTGAAAAATAATTCCAAGCCTATGATTCTTATTATGAAGTGCTCTGGGTAGTTGCTCCTCAAACCAGCTTGCAGTATGGCCCAGTTAAGAAGCATAACACAGAAATCAGGGGTTTTGTGCATGTTCTGGGCCTACATGAAGAAATCTTATCACAGAGACAAATAAACACCTCATAGGAGAGCAAAGGGACAAAAATATTCTTTGGATCAGGTTAAAACTTCCTGTAGCTTTCAAGGGATGGCATATGACTGCCAATCTTGAGAGGCAGTCCAAGGCATTGCTGGGTATGTTTGGGCCACTGGAGTGGCAGTAGGTCAATTCTGGGCAAGAAAGGAGACATCTGGGCACTTAATAAGGCAGACATGAAGTCAAGCTCAGAATTCTGAAGCCACGATAGCAACTGGGCACTAAATGAAAACGAAATCTGTCCAAGATAATGAAAAGTTTGTAAATGTGAGCTTGGGAAGTAACAAAAGCAAACATCTGACATGCAATTATGTTCCTGTTGACTTCTGGTGGCATGAAGAGGCCGAGAAATACGAAGTCAAATAGTACACTGCTCAGACACATGGTCATGCTACAGTTGCATGACAGAGCTAATGTAAACAATTTATTGGCCCATCTCTTTGGCATTCGATGCGATCTGGTTAGAGGTGCCATCTATTTCCCTGTGGCATACTTTTCATCATGAGTATAGCACCAATTGTTCAGGGCTTTTTACTGCTTTCACTCTATTCTGAAACTAGCTATTTTACCCTGCTCCTGGGTTTCCATCTTGACCTTAAACTGGGTTGCGAGCTGTAGGCTATTGAACTCAATCTCGAACTACCTCCAGGGATTGATTTTGAGCTACAGTCTGAAAGTGCTAAAACACTTTGCTTCTCTTCTGATAATCCTAGCTTTGGGTTTGTGCAGGCCGTGAATAAACTGACAGGTGACAAGCAGGCGGAGTTTAGATTGGACTCAGGTCGTGAAAGGGATCTTGTTCTGGAGATTCAGTGGATCCAAGAGAACCGGAAGCATCCGGAGATTGAACTCTAGTTATATTTACAGATCAGGATCCAACATAGCTCGTTTTAACAGAGCCATTCATTGGAGATTCAAGTCCTGCAATAGACCCCGCGGCAGCTTCTCCTAAGGGCTAGTAGCGGGATAGGAAATCACTTGTTTACTTCAGTGATTACCATTGAAATTGAATCCCAGTGTTTATCGAATTATCTGAGTACAGCACCGACCGATTGTTTCAGGGAAAAGATATTGCCATGGTCATCGAATTGATAGTCTCACTAAAGCGATGGTAGCGATATCAATGGCAAGAAAAGAGGCATCTAATGCAACAACGAGATGTTGCAGCTAACATCTCTGTATAGGCTGTTGGATGCTCGCGATGCTCAAGCCGTCCCTTTGGCTGTTCGCGTTTGTATGTTTCATGGCCATCAATGGAAGTCCTGACCATGGACAATGTTTTTTCGTGCTTGCATGGCATATTATTTTGTTTGGGATGTTTTTTTATTTTTTAAGTTAGAGCTAGCTTTTTATTCATGAGTTTAGAGAGCGCTATGGAAGATAACCATTTTTGGAGGTGCTTAGTGAAGTGTGGATCCAACTATTAGTGTGCTTTTGGGAAATTTAAAAACTTTTATTTTATTAAAAGTAAAAGGATTTTATTTATTTTGGATGATAAGTACTTGGTGGAACCATTTTTTAGGTTAGAAGTTTGTTATAATTTGTTAAATTTAATTTTTTTCTTCCTTTTTTTATTTAGGTAATCTACAAACGCATGAATATGTTTAATTAAATGAAGTTAAATGAATATGTTTAACTAAAGTGAAGTCTAGTTCAAATCAAAGGTTAAGTTCTTCTACTAGAGAATGAAACTTTATCCTTAAGTGAACTTACACAAGTCAAAGTCTATAGGTCTCCTAAAGTCATGTAATAGAGCATGAAAAAGGTGAACAATAAGGTCCTACATACACATCTATGTGAGAGTAACTCTTGAAGATAGATGTTGTGAGAGATCTTATGCAAGAATGTGTTGGTAGATTTTAATGGTATTTTCTTGTTGTTGAGGTTTTGATATTGAAAGCAACATTAGCATAAGTACATTATTAAAATATTATTTAGAATGAAATACTTGCATAAATTATAATAACTTGTAATTCTTATTTAACATCTCTACCTAAGTCTATTTGGGATTTGTGTCCTAGTGATTAATTAGTGTTTCCTTCATGTTGATGTTTTGATATCCCTGCCATCGTGATTATGGAAAATTTTGTTGTTAGCTACTAATAGTCGTCACCATGTATTTGTCTAAACTATTAATGCCCAATACCATTGCTTAGTTATGTCTCCCACCTCGTGCCCTTGGCCCATGATAGCTCCACCAACAACTTGCCACCTAAATTATCACCAAAACAACTTCTACACCATCATATCTATAACCTTATAACCCTATGGATGCTAATTGATTAGGTCATATTGAGTATCATTCTATATAAGAAAACTAAAGAGATTTGGCAGGCTTTAAAAATTAACAATTAGAAACTAAATTATACATGTACCTTATAAATAAGTAAAGCTTACAAATACTTAGGACAAGCAAAGAAATTGTCGTTATAAAAATTAAGTAACTAAACCAAATTATATATATACTTTATAAGTCATTAAAATTCACAACCACATTAAAAAATGATGTAACAAATAATATTATTGATATCTATATGTTGTTTGTGGTTTTTTGAATTTTGAGAAGTGGAACGAAGCTATAATATTATTGCTACCTATATGTAGTTTGTAGTTTATTTATTTATTTTGTGAAGTTGAACAAAGCTACTAATATTATTGCATAAGACCTCTCACAACATCTATGTGAGAGTAACTCTTGAAGATAGATGTTGTGAGAGGTCTTATCCAAGAATGTGTTGGTAGATTTTAATAATATTTTCTTGTTATTGAGATTTTGATATTGAAAACAACAATAACATAAGTACGTTATTAAAATATTATTTAGAATGAAAAACTTGTATAAATTATAATAACTTGTAATTCCTTTGTTAACTTCTCTACCGAAGTTTATTTGGAATTTGTGTCCTCATGATTATGATGATTATGTAATTTATAATAACTTGTAATTTTTTTAGGTTAACATCTCTACTAAGTCTATCAATGTTTCCTTCATGTTGATGTTTTCATATTGCTACCATCTTGATTATGGAAAAATTTGTTGTTAGCTATTAATAGTCGTCACCATGTATTTGCCTAAACTATTAATGCCCAATACCATTACGTAGTTATGGGTCCCACCTCATGCCCATGATAGCTCAACCAACATCATCGCTAAGTTGTTGATCACAATCATGTTCTTTCCTAACTTGCCACCTAAGTTATCACCAAAATAACTTCTACACCATCATATCTATAACCTTGTAACCCTATGAATGCTAATTGATTAGGTCATATTGAGCATCACTTTAATAAAGAAAACTAAACAAAATTAAATCTTTAAAAATTAAAAATTAGAAACTAAATTATACATATACCTTATAAATAAGTAAAGCTCACAACCACTTATAACATTTATTAAAATTTAGTAACTAAACCAAATTATATATATATATGCTTATGTCATAGAAAATCACAACCACAAAATAAAGAAGGTAACAAAGCAACTAATATTATATATTTATTAAAATTTAGTAACTAAACCAAATTATATATATATGCTTATGTCATAGAAAATCACAACCACAAAATAAAGAAGGTAACAAAGCAACTAATATTATTGATATATATAGTATTACATGACAGTGCGAACCTGCTGTAAGAAAAAAGCCGATGCGCCACAAGAGTGATGAAACATTCAGATTTCTGATTCTGAATTATTCGAACTTCAAGGAAAACTTACATTAAAAAAAGCATTCGGATTCCCAGCAATTTCTTTAATTTTATAAATTGATAAGTTTAATAAAATTTCAATATGTGTTTGATGGAAAATTGGGAGGTTAAATTCTAATGGACAAAAGAAACAGTGAAATTTCTATATGGACGGGATTGGGTTTCGAACGCACGGTAGAAGGTACAAGAAGAACAGAGGTGCCACAGGAGCTATGGTAGAGTCAGCGCGGTCCCTGCTAGAAGGTATAAGAAGAGTCAGCGTGGTCCCTGCTAATACGTCCACGTCGCCAGATGGCGATGCCTGATTGGAAGTCTGAAAGAATCATTTTCGCGTGGCCACTCTCAGCATTCTATTCGCTTCTTGGGTTTTTTTAGAGGGTAGCAGATGGCGATGCCTGATTGGAAGTCTGAAAGAATCATTTTCGCGTGGCCACTCTCAGCATTCTATTCGCTTCTTGGGTTTTTTTAGAGGGTAGCAAATTGCTTCTTGGGTTTTTTTTAAGAGGGTAGCAAATGATGATTCCCTGCAGCCTTCGCCCCTAATGTTAAAATTGGCGGGAGGGATGTTAATATGAGAATCGCTGAGCGGGATTTTTTGGGTCGTGGACTCGTGGATCTTTCTCTTCGCGTTTTGAACTCGTGATGTCCAAATCGCCTGGAGGATACGTTTAAAATTGAACTAACAAGTATGAAGGATACAATTAAAATTGAAGTAACAGGTAAGGAGGGATGACGGCCAATCCTCCAATCGGTAAAGAGGCAACACAAAGGCAATGGAATCCATCCGTCATCCATTTTAATTTACATGGAATTTATTTTGCTTGCGACCTGGGCCCTGTTTGAAAATTATTATCAAATAATATTGATCTGGAATTTATTTCCGTTTCGATCTGGATCTTATTCACTAATATTGAGGTCGATTTATCTTCTTTGCCATCTGGGTGCTATTTAAAAGTTAGAAAAACAAATTTATTCACACTACAGTACAACAAGAAATTTATGTAATCGAGTATGCAAATATGTATTCGAGTATGCAAAATTTATCTAATCTAGTCTGCAAAATTTATATACTCTTAGATGCATTTAATAATTTCTTTCTTCTCACCATTATTTGACTCAAATTAGAAAATACGGATGTGAAGGAAAACGTAGATTTACCTGTAATTCTATGTGCCATATCCGATCCATCATGATTCCTCTGTAGTTGATTCTGGTCTATGCTGTCATCATGGCGGGCGGATTCCTCTTCCACCGCGAGGCACAATAGCTAAGTTCGTTCCTTCCTGTAATTAAATTTAACACCAGAATTCAGAAGAATCAAAATCAGAAAAGTAACCCTTCTCTTACGAATTATATAATTTAAGAATAACTAAAATTCATGAATACTCACGGATCGTGGTTAGATCCTCGTTTTCTATTTCCACTGTCACGATTTCCTCAGGGTTCACATACACAGCCAAACCACATAATACATCCACCAAACACAGATCAAGCATATACATCCACAAACACATATACAGATACAGCATACACATCCACAAATACCTATAGACAGCCCAAACACATACACAGCATACACATTCACAATCACATATACACAGCACAAACACAAAAAGGAAAAAAAAAGAAAAAAACACCAGCCAACTATGAACGCTCCACATCACAACACTGCCTGAGAGATCGAACGGAGAGCATAGAATAAAGAACCGAGGAGCATAGCCCTCTCCATCTCAAACAAACCTAATTGAATTGATTCACGAGTCTTCTATATAGTATCGGATCCCTTCGACGGTCTATCTTATCTAGCCGTTGAGAAAAGCGAATTTAACCTCTACCCTTGGATCAGATCGGACGGCAGTGAACACAACTCGATTACAACCCTCGATGAGGATTATTGTTAAGATCCAACGGTGAATACAGATATGGTCAGTAAATTTAAATTCACGGCCAGGCCAACACAAATGTTATATATTCAAATTCACATAATGATACTAAATTTAATTTCTGCAATAAAGGTTGTTAGCTTTTTATTTATCTATTTCTGGGATAGAATAATAATTGTTTATAAAAATATAACACAAAGTATTTAAGTGTTCATAATAAATGTAAAGCTCTTCTTTAGATTTAGATTTAAATTTATATGTTAAATTTACAAGTATGCAAAGGTTATTAACTTGATTTTGATTATTTTGATGATTAGAATAATAATTGTTTATAAAAATATAATACAAAGTATTTAAGTCTTTCGTAATAAAGGTAAAGTTCTTACCTAAAATTACAAGTATTTAAAGGTTGTTAACTTAATTATGATTTGTTTTATGGATAGAATAATAATTGTTTATAACAATAAAACATAAAGTATTTAAATGTTCTTAATAAATGTAAAGTTCCTATCTAGATTTAGATTTAAATTTATATGTTAAATTTACAAGTATTTTTCGAAATTTAAGTTATATGTATCTTAATCTGGTTGAAGTTTTATGTTTCTAAATTTTTATCTTGCTTTAACTTATATGTATAAGTAATAATGTCATTTAATAATAAATTTTATTATGGTTTTTAAAAATAATAATTTCATCCAAAATTGTTGTATTTGATATATAAATATAAAAACTTTAAAAATATTTAAATGTTATTTTAATTAAAATAAATACTTAATATATAAATTTGTATATAATTATTTAAATAGATTTTAAAATTAATTTATTTTAATGTATATTTATTTATTTAGAATATTAAATTTCAATAAATTAATTAATTATTTTTAAAGAGGTTATATGATGATGATAGTTAATGTTCAGTGAGACCAAACTTTGGTCTATCAGACTTAAAGAAATGAATTAATTAGTTTGTTTTAAAATTGTATTCCTATACTCAAAGAGCTTGGAGAGAAGCATCCCGAGCTCACTATAATTTTGACATGTTAAAAAGCTAGGAAGGTCGGTATTGCAACAAAGATTATGAAACTGAGATTTAATGTGGGTGTATGCAGGACATTCTAAGAGGAAGTGATTTTCATCTTCAATGTTCATATTCTCAGATGGCAGATCCTTTCCACCCATGGTGTTTTAGGAATTGTCCAACGACATGTTTCACCATGGAGCTCATGAGAGTTCGTTTTTATCTTGGCTATACTAATTTTTTTCTTTGAACTGATTAAAACAAAGAAATACTTTTGATCTTCTAGAGTAGGGTTGATGACCTTCTTTTCCAAAATAATACCATATAACTTGGCTAAGAGGAACTAATACTTTTGATCTTCTAGAGTAGGGTTGATGACCTTTTCCAAAATAATACCATATAACTTGGCTAAGAGGGAATTAATCATAATTGCCCTATAATGAAATGGGTTATTTGTATCTCCACTTTTAAAAATGGGAATAATAAAGGTAGTAACATAAATTCCACATATAAATATTGTATAAAAATAATTAATTAAAAAACTTTAATATTTCTTACTCTAGTTGAAGACCCATAAATTGAAACATAGGATTATTTATAACCTGCTTTAAAAGTCTTCCCATTTTTGTATTGATTATTTTTGGCCTTGTATTTTTCTTGTGCTATGGGAGCTTTCTTTCCTTACCCGTACGTGACAAGCAATACCCGTGATGCAGAGCGAGGAAGAATAGAAGATTACTTACAACCCTGCCCTGCCCAGCCGTGATGTCATCGTTCATTAAGTAGGTTGAATGATAAGGCCCTTGTGATCGTTTGTGAAGTGATCGTATAGCCAACGAGCTATATAGCTCTTAAGGATTTATTCAATTTCTCCTCGTGCTAAAAAGTGTATCTACCCGATTCTATTTTTCTTGAGATTTATTCACTTTCTCATAATATAAAAAGTGTATCTAAGTGATTCTATTTTTTTAATTTAGGTTTCCCTTAAATTGTTGAATTTAAAAGCATAACTTTTTTTAATTAAATTTAGGGTTACTCCGTGGGCTCAAGGGTTCTAATCAAACCATGGATATCAACCATAAGCTTGTTCATCTCTTTCTGCATCCCCCCAACCATAATATTGAGTCGGTTTAGCCACGTTGCCAACCTATCCTCATTTTCCTAAACCATTCCTGCTAGGAAATTCCTCATATTTCCCAGATAATTCCGCATTCCACCGAAGTTATCGGCAGGGGTATGATCCATCATGTGCATCACATCCTTGACATACTCCACCTCTCCAACCAAGACCCTCGTATTGGTTTCGACATCCTCCAAACGACTGCGCAAACAAGAAAATGAGAGCTTGAAATGTCGTTGGATCTCCAGCACAACATTGGCAACTTCATGCTCACAAAAGAGGAGCTTCTTGTAGTCAGACATATAACCTTTCACCTCCCAGTATTCATCGGGAGCCATTTGCTTCTTCTCAGAATCGCCACCCTTCATTTTCCCAAACACACAGCTTCTCATAGAGATGGGGTCAAACAAGTAAAGAAAGAAGATATTTTGGTGGTCTGAAGCACTATTATCGTGATGAAAACCAGACATCTCGATCCTTCCAAAATGGGAGGGTTCACTACCGTGCAAACCGTCAAGGAGAAATCCCACCGTAGCATCAGACACATGACTCTGCAAATCATTGAATGCGAGGAGGGTAGGTGCACTAAACCTATTGACCATATTAACTGGTAGGTGAATGAACATCTACTACCTTATCCTTCGTTGCATGATCCCATCATGGACGAGATCACAATTTCAATCAAGGATTGAGTACTTGTAAGTGAGACCTAGTTCCTTGATCTCCCTTAGTGGGGGAGGGGAAGAAAGAATCCTAGCTTGGAAACCATTGGGCCCATTTGATTACCTTCCTATGATTGTTTATCAACATCTCACCTTCTTGGAGGTTGCATCCGATATTGGCTAGCTGATCTGCCTCCATGTTATTATGCATGTTCACATGGAAGAATTGGACATCAAAGAGACTATTAATCTGAGCCCCAATTTTCTTATGTGCCCTTCGAATTTTTTCTTTTGGTTTTTTCTGAAGCTTTCTCATCTTTTGGATGACTATCCAAGAGTGTCTGAAGACTTGGCGGGTCGTAATCTTTAACTCTTTCATCACTTCAAGCCCATTGACAAATGCAACCCATTTCACTTTATTGTTTGTCCTATTTCCCAAATTCCATGTGAAAGCATGTAGGCTTATTTCATCCTGGTTCAAAGAGAACCCCTCATGCACCTGCCACCCCTTATATAATTTTTTTTGTAAGTAAGCACCCAAGGAGTTTCAAACCGGTGACCTTATGCAATAAGTGCCTTAAGAGTACACACATTCACCGTATATTCTACACCCCATGAGATTATGTACATTTTCACTAAAAATGGATATTTACTTTGTTCAAAATAGATATTTATATAAAAATATTATGAAATTTTTAATTTTTTATATTTGTAAAGTAAAAAATACATTTTTTTATGAAAAAATAGATAAAAATATAATTATGTTAAAACCATAAAATTTGTAATCATATTTATAAAAAAAATCTATAATCATTTAAATCATATTTCCTTTTATAATCACAAAAATTATGTTGCTAAAAGTTTATTTATATGCATTTCAAAATTTTAAAACCTATAAAAATATTTTAATACTTTTTATTAAAATTTCCATAATCATTTGGAGAAATGTATCCTATTTAATATTTTTTATATATTTTAAAAGAAAGAGAATCTAAATATTTGAAAAGATTACTATATTGAATTTCAATATTTTTTAATCTTTTTAATCATCATCGGTATCTAAGGCTTTTAAAACTATTTTTTTTTCCATAGAAAAAAATCGTAAATTTCTTTACATTCATCAGATGGAACTGAAAAGTCTATTCTCAACAAAGTACAAAAGAGTTTCTGAATAAAAATATTTACAAAAGATCGTAAGATCATGTATCGAATCATCATGAGATTGATTTGCTAAAGCAAAATAAAAAACATAAAATACACATATAGTATCAAAATATAAGATGATATTTCATTATCATCCTCAAATATGTTCAAATCAGAAAGACTGATATATATAAGTATCAATCAGCATAAGCTGTTCATCAACAACATCCAAAAAACATATCAAAAATTGCTGCTACAACATCTAGAAACTGTTCACCATCATCAGCCCTATAAAACCAAAACTCAAAAGATCATCAATAAGTTAAACAGTTCAAAAGATCTAATAAGATTCATAGGATGTATCCTCTCTTAATTATTTAATGAGCCAGCAACCCTTGGTGATCCTCACTCCAGCCTTAGCTAACGAATTAGATAAACTATTCCTTTCACGATAAATATGTTGAAACTGCACCATCTCAAAACTGTCAAAAAGTCTGTGTACTTCCTGAAGAATTAAAGATAATTCTAAGTTGTGCATTTTGAATTTACCCTTGGCCCAGTTAATGACTAACTGAGAGTCGCCAAAAATCTAGATTCTTGCATAATCCTTCATCCTGGCCAGTGTAAGTAGAAGCTTTAAAGCACAGAGTTCAGCAGTGTTGTTAGTACCAGCCCCTAAACCAGCTTTAAAAGAAAAGGAAAGTTTATCAGAAATGTAAAGTATACCTCCAGCTCCACAAGAAGATGAATCCTCTGCTGCTGATCCATCAAAATAACCCCAAGGGTAAGATTTATCAATTATTTCTACAAATACAGGTCTTATTTTCAGAACAGAATCATCTTGTGGAAAAGATCTCAACATACCCACACTGAAAGAGCAAACCTGAGAAGGCATCAAAGATTGATCTTCAAAACAACTTTGGTTGCAAGCCTTCCATAAAAACCACAAAACAATAATAAGCAAAGACCTAATATGCTTGACTTCCATATTAAGACACCAATTCTTCAAACAATCTATCACAGATTCCCCATACCAAAGATTCTTGAAATGTAACTTATCTTCAATATCTAACCAAACACTCTTAGTGAAAGGGCAATCCACCCCAAGATGTAAATTAGATTCATCCTCCAATTTACACAAATAACATCTGCCAGGTCCTTCAAAACCTCTTCTAACCAGGACATCCCAAGTGAGTGCCTTATCAGAAAAGAGAAACCAACAAAAAAAATTGATTTCAAGGGACACTTAAGTTTCCACAAAACTTTCCACCACCAGGAAAAATCCAGACCATTCCTGTCCTGCAGCAAATGCACATAACCTTCTTTTGGAGAATATTTACCATTTTTGGACAAATTCCAAACAAGTATATCAACATTGTTAGTTAGTCTAACATGACTAGCTTTAAGAATGTCTAGAAAGCCATTCCAACATAAAACATCTTGTATATCAGATAGACCAAGTATGTTTACAGATAACCAACCTTGTTCACTCAAGAGATTCATACCAGGGCATCCAATGTATTTAAGAAAGAAAATACCAATAGAATGTAATTTATCAAGTAATAAAGTAGGTAAATGATATCGCCATTTACAACCTACCCAAGGATCAATACCAATCCTCAGATCAACACCATTACCAACCTTCCATACAAGATTATTACCAATAATATCAAAAGCCCATAAAACAGCTTTCCAACAAATCGAAATATTCTTTTTCTTCTTAACAGACACTCTGATCCAATCCAGAATAGATAAAGGATGAATATATTTCTGAACTGCAATCTGGACCCATAGACCCGAACCTACAATAATATTCCAGACACTCTTGGTTGCAAGGGCTTTAGCAAAAACCGCAGTGATTTTCAGTCCCCAACCCCCCAGAAATTTAGGGCAAGCCAAGGTTTTCCAGGAAGTCCAAGGGAGACCAACAGAATCCTTATGTCCAGACCACAAGAATCTAAAACATAACTTTCTAATCTTCTCAATGACCCCCACAGGGATCCAGAAATGCATCCAATAAATCGGGATAGCTTCAAGAACAGCTTTGACCAACGTAAGCTTACCTCCCTTGGTTAACCATCGAAAGCTCCAATTCAGAATCATTTTTTCCACTTTTGCAATATGCTAGTCCCAATCCTTCAAAACATATCTGCACAGTTTAAGAAAGAAACCAAGATACTTCATACCATTCTCAATAGTTAACACAGAAAATGAAAAAATATTCTATGATGTAATGATCTCATACTCATCCAAACCGGAGTAATATAATGCAGATTTTTTATCATTTATCTGCATACCAGAAGCCTTATAGTAAACCAATAAGATCTCATACAAAGAAGATAAAGATTATTCTGATCCATCAGTAACCATGATAACGTCATCCACAAAAAGAACATGGGTTAAGGAAATATCATTTCCAAAAGAGATACCACAGTAAATCCCATCATCTTTGGCACAATAAAGAGCTCTACTCAATCCTTCAGCAATAATCAGAAAAAGTAAAGGGGCCAATGGACAACCCTGTCTTAACCCCCTTCCAGCTTTGAAAAAAGTTGAAGCTGCTCCATTAATAAGAAAAACAAAGGAGACTGATGATAAACTGCTCATAACCCAGGTAATGAATAAACCATAAAATTCCATTTTGGACAAAAGTACCCTCAGATAAGTCCAACTAACTCTATCATAGGCTTTAAACAAGTCAATTTTAAGAACCACTGATTTTAAATGTTTACCATGAATGGTATGTAAACCTTCCTGAATGACCCCCACCGCATCATGAATCTATCTTCCAGGTAAAAAAAGAAACTGTTCACAGGAAATATAACGGCCCAACACATTTCTAATGCGAGTAGAAATAATCTTACCAATCATTTTATAGCAAAAGTTGCACAGAGAAATAGGCTTGAAGTCCTCGAAGCATGTAGGATGATCAATCTTGGGAATCAGAACAAGAAAAGTGGTATTAAAAACAGCTGGAATTTTACCATTTTTCCTTGAATCTTCAATAACACGTAATAAATCCAAACCCAAGACATCAAAAAGAGCCCGATAAACCTCGACTGGTAGGCCATCCGATCCTAGACTTTTATCATTCTTACTCAAAGTAAGAATGGACTGGATTTCCTGTAATGTAACAGGTTTAATGAGCTCTTCATTTTCATCCTCAGTTATGGATGTGGGAAAGTACCCAACACTCATAACAACTTCTGGTAGATGGAGATTACTCTCCTCCTGAAATAAAGTCTCAAAATGTTTGACACCAGCCTCTGCAATAGCCTCAAATCCTTCCACCATGTTACCATCACCATCAGCTATCTTCCAAATTGAATTAATAAATTTCCTGTTATCAGCATACTTATGGAAGAAAGGGGTATTGTAATCCCCACACAGAAGCCACAAAGCTCTACATTTCAATCTAGCCTCCCGTTCATGATCTAGTAAAATTTTCCTCTTACGGGATTCCAAATCAACCAAAGAAGATTTATCCACCTCAGATGCAAACCCAAAACCCAACTTATGAAGATCGGCCATTAAAAATTCAATGTCCACTAAATCCTTATTCTCCTGTAATTTCTTTGGAACCAACCAAGAGATAGACACATCTTTAATTTTCTTAAGATTTAAGGTGAAGTGCGCAGCAGGAGAAATCTCAAGGTTATCAGAAAAACCTATCCAAGCAGATTTTAAAAGGGAGACAAAGTATTCATCCTCCAACCAAGAAGCATTAAATTTAAAAGGACTACGAGGTCTAGAATCTTTATTCAAGATTTGCATAAAGACAGGATTATGGTATGAATTCCCACCACATCCAATCCATTGTCTAAAATGAAAATCACAATCCAGAAAATCAGAAGAAAGAAGGAACCTATCCAGTCTCTTGCATATATTCTCACACCCAACTCTCTGATTATTCCAGGTAGGAAGTAAAATAGTTGGGGCAATATCCACAAGTGAAGCATCCTCCATCTTCCTAATGAAGAAATCAGATAGGTTATCAACTTTAGCCTTATCGCCCCAAATCTCAGATAAACCAACAGAAAAATTCAAATCTCAACCAAGGATCAATTTAGAGCTCAACAGACCCTCCATTTTAAACAAATTAATCCAGAAAAGTTCTCTATCTACATAAGGTCCATACAAATTAAAACAAACAATTGTCATTTTAAGCTCAACAGAGTGCAACGAAGCATAAAGACTAGAACCAAATGCCCATGCATTAATCAACTGAAAATGACGCATCCGCCAACCAAAAAGTAAACCCCTAGATTTGCCTTTTACATCCACAGCTAAAAACTTCCATCGATAATTCATTAATTCCATCTCAGAAACCAACAACTCACCTCCACACATAGTTTCTTGTAAGAATAAAACATCAATAAAATGTTCATCAATCAACCTACGAACCGCTAGTTTTTTGGGCAAACTAGCCAACCCTCTACAATTAAGGGTCATAGAAATCATAAGCAATCACCCGAAGGGGAATGCACAGCTCTAAGTGCCCCGGAAACAACCTTATCATTAGAAATCAAAACCTTATGAACCCCTCCAGGATCTATATAAGGAATAAAATTCCCTGTCATACCTCCATCTTTAACACTTGCAGACACTTTAACCTTAGCACATGACTGTAAAAAATAGCCATCAAATGATTTATTACATTTGACATGGGAAAAAAACCCTAATTTCCCCAAAGGACAATCAGTCCTTCTCGAATCTCCCGAATCCCCTTCACCAGAAATCAGAAAATTTTCAAGAAGTAAACTAGGGTTATCATTAACTGTGAAACAAAGAGGTTTCAGCGAGTCCAAGATATGATTATCAACCGAAACAGTATCACAACCTATCAAATCTCCCACCAAAACCTCATCAGGTACAGAAATATCAATTTCCTTAGAAACAACAACAGGGTTCTTAACCCGCCAGTAGGATTTAGGTTTAGGAACAAAAGTAGATTTACCAACTTTACTAAAAGGTAAAGAACAATTAGGGATTAAATGGCCATGGGCATGGCATCTGTTCTAGCGGAAAGGGATGCCCAAATAATCTAAAGGCTGATGAAACTCAGATCCCCCTTTCTTAATCAGAATATCCTTCGCTAAACCATTCCTAAGGTCTAGTAAGACCAGAACTTTAACCAAACAACAAACACCTGTATCAAGAAATGAAAGATCTGCCTCCAAATAAGTACCTAACGTATTCCCAATCAGCTTAAAGAATTCGACAGACTAGAATTCAACTGGAAAGTTTGGTAACTTAACCCAAATAGGTAGCAAATCATACCTTTCCACTCTCGGGTCAAATAAAGGTGACCATCTTTTCAGCAATAGACCCATATTCTGCCATCTCCAAACACCAACAAGAATAGTGGTCGCATCATCTTTGGAGTGAAATTTGAAAGCAATCCATCCATGAGGTAGAATGAAGACATTTGGACACATACTGATACGATCATTCCAAGAACCAGCAGCCCAAATATTTACACTGTTAGAGTTTAATTTTCGACCACCAAATCTGCCCACCAGAGTAGTGGCGTTTGTCAAAACAATGTCATTCAAACAAACATCCTCATCGACAACCATCATCGCAGGTTTCCCTTTCCTAATAATATTTCTAGGCCTCTTCAGATGTTTAACTTCCTTCGGCGAATAACAATCCTTAACTAGAAGCTTCTCAGGAAAGCATTCCTTAAACCCTGAAACGAGATTATCCTAATCAACTTGTTGCAGCTGCAACTGTTTTCCCAAATTTTCGAAATTTTGGACCCTCCTTCTAATTCTTATCTTGCCTAGAATCGTTTGGATCCATGAACTCTGTTTTGTTTTCCCTCTGCTACAAGTTTGGACTGTTTTTGAAGTTAACTCTCTTCATACTTTTCGGAAAATTGCTTATGTCTGAAACTGCTTTGGGTATGGAATTTGGAGTTCGATTTGAAATATTGCCCTTTGATTTGTGATCTCTTTCTTTGTTTTCAGAAGTCTATTTCTCATTTTCGCCACTGTTGCGGAGGTGAAACAAACTTTCATCGCTGCCTAGCCAAAAGTAATATTTTTAGTTTGGTTGATCAGAAGCCATTTAAACAACGCATCAGAGCCATATTCCCTTAAGGAGCCTCTGTTGCGGTAGCTGAACGATGAGTGTTCTGCCGGACAGTCTTGACTTCCCCGATGTCGTGTTGTTATTGTTTTGACTTGTTTTTCATTGTCAAAGGTTGGTCGAAGTTTGAGTCAGGGTTGTTTGATCTTTGTGAAGCCGTTGTTTTGGAAGTGAGACAAGCTTTTTGGACCACTGCAAGACCTAAAGTTTCTCCAAACACTTAACGTTTTCACAATGTTTCTGCGCCATAGCGGAAAGTTTATGACTTGGATCGAAGGCTGTAGTCTGTTTGTTTTCCACCATTGCAGCTCCCAAGTGAACTAAGTATCTGCCATACCATTGCTCCGCTCGCCGATGCTTTGTCTCGGTTTCACCGATATGTCTTTGGGCCGCGGGGCCCGTAGTCTTTTCATCTTCCGCCATTGTGGCTGCGTAATTCACTAACCTCCCGACGTTGATGTCGTTCAGTTCGCTGATAGGGAACTTTACCGCTCGAGGCTTTGGAATTTAGTTCTTCCGAATCTGATAGACTTAACAGTCCCGCGGAACCCATTGTCCGTCTGAAACCCTCTGTTGTGGCTGTAAGTAAGATTATCTGGCCAATGTCTCAGTGGTTCAAGCCGCCGATAAGGTTTTTCCCGCTGTATTGTGAAGTTTTTTAACCCCTGTGTGGGTAGCGTTGGTTTTTTATTCTTGTTGAGGATTTCGTGACGAGGGCGCAGTACTGGGCCTCATTTTGATGATCAGTTTTGTTGCTAGTATAGTTTAAGTTTATTGAAAAGATGCAGTCCTAATTAATGTGATTTTTTGTTTAACTGCAGACGGACTTAGAAGATTCTCCAGATTACGGCTGCGAGAAGACGTAGCTAAAGGACAAAGCTGAGGAAATTTGGCTGAAAAGTGATAAGCAGAGTTTATTCTGAAATCAACAGATCTCAGAAGGACAAATAAAAGACAAGGCGGAATCAACGGCAACAAAAGCCCAGGCTTGGAAGGGATCCGTCAGTTACCGAGCCGATCCCGTTTTATGAAGTACTCATAAGTTGAAATCCGAAATGTAACGCATTATGTGAATCATGAGTACTCACGAAAAAGACAAAATTGTGAGATTAAACGGTTTTTGGGGAAGTCCAAAGGTCAGATGGTTGGGGAAGCCCAAGGGGTTTTTGTTGTTTTTGTATAAAGAGAGGAAAATGAGAAAGGATAGGGGCTTTTTCCCTGGAAAAACTTGTGAGCTATTGTTTGTAAGAGGAATTACTTCGTTTTACAATAAGAAATTGCAAATTTTGCCTGTTGGAGAAGGTGCTCTGTGGAATGTTCGAATGTGATAAAATGAACAATGTTGAAGGGGAACTATTTCATTTTCAACTGTGTTTCATTAACTGTGAGAGCGTTCTAACTTTCTGAACCTATGTTCTTATCTTAATGTTCTCTGGTATATTCTGTGATAATTTTCACTATGAGTAATGGAGGTTTTAATTGTTGATGAGATATCTTATCGTGTATATCTTCATTCATGTTTATGTGTTTTAATTCTAAGAACAACTATCTATGATTGACCTTAACATGTGAACAGTATTACATTACTCATGAATTAATTTTTTTGCTCTCTAGAGACAGCTTAGTTAGTATGTATTTTCTAGTTGTGTATAATTTAGATGCGAGAGAGTCTAAGACGAGAGGTAAGAACCTGCGCATCACATTGTGACCGCTCCTTGCATTTTTTATCAACCTGCATTTTAGATAGGCACTTACATATCATACTTTAAGTCAAAAAATACAAAAATATATACGGTGGACCGGGCTGCAACCGGTAAAACCTTTTATTTTTGTTACTTGACCTATGGTAGCCGGACTGCAAACCGGACGGATTCCCTACACCAAACAGTCACGGGCTAGTTGGGAACGTTGACTGGGGAGAATCCCTTGCTGTTGTTGCCTGTGAATTTCTAGGCCTCAACAGTAACTAGCACTAGAAGGAGGGTCGCCAGTGCATGGTTGGCCGAGGAAACCCATTTTCTTGAGATTATTCCACCGGTTACAGTTCAGAAGGCAGTTTGGTTCCCAATCTAATTCCTGAAGAGAAGGGTAGAGAGCATTTTTATTCTGTGGACAACGAAGTTGTTAATGATCTGAGAAGACATACTATGGCATACGTGAAGAAGATTGGAGGATTACCGATTATCCCTGAATTTCCCAGAAGAGAATATAAAAGGAAAGACCGTCCTATAGTGGAAGATTCGGTGTTAGTTGGAGATTGGGAAGAGTTAGTAGAAGTAGCATTACAGGAGGTTGTTCAACCTTTGAATCAAGTAAGCCCAGATACTCCTTACGATTCACCTGTTAATACTCCTATTCATTCACCACCTCACTCTCCACCCACACTCATGGCAGGAGTAAACGCAAATCAGCCACCCAACCCACCAAATACACCACCTGCCTGGAAAGCCAGATCACCTTTAAACCTAACACCTCCTTTGCATGATTTACCTCAATCTTTTGAAAAGATGTTGCCCAAGTTTGATCCAAATGAGAAGATGTTAGTAGATGATCACTTGCAAAGTTTCTATTTGGAAATAGAAGGATTAAGGGTTGGGGAATATGAGGATGTAGTTTGTAGACTTTTTACACACACCCTTAAAGGAGCAGCAGCATCGTGGTACTTTGGTTTGCCTGCAAACTCTATGCTTGATTGGGATACCTTTGAAAGGATTTTTAGAAGTAAGTATGCAACCCAAAAAACTCATGCAGCTCTCATGAAAGGACTATGCACCTTAAAGAAAGAAATAAAAGAGAAGGTACATAGTTTTACCCAAAGATTCTCAGCCTATCTTAAGAATTTTTATGAAACCGACAAACCCTTGGATAAAGTCTTGATTGAATATTATACCTCAGCTCTAGGACCTGAGTTGGCCATTTTTTCCAAAATGAAGTCCAAACCTATGCTAGCAGAGACTTATGAGGAAGCGGAGAGAGTAGAGGCTGAAAGGGAAAGTATCGAAGATTATCTTGAACGGTCAGGAGAAAAAAATGTCGGGAGGAAAGCTCTATTGTTTACTAAGCCTAAAGAGGAGCAATCACCAGATTTCGAAGGAATGGAAAAGATGATGCAGAAGCTTTCTAACAGAATTGTTGACTTGGAAAAGGAAAAGGAGGCCCAAAAGTTCTACAAGCCTTATTACAAGAAAAGGGAAGATAACAATCAATCCCAACCTCCTCCGCACATCCCTGCATCTATGAACTTAATGGAGGTAGGAATGGATAACTTTTGCACTTTCCACCAACAACCCCATTCTGAAAAGAATTGTCCTCAATGGATAAATTCAATGACGTTGGTCATGAATCAGCTTTTGGATTCCAAATTAACTGAAGACGACAATGAAGAAGGGAAAGATAACAATAAATCAACAAAAAAACAGGAGGATGAAGCTATGGTTTTATGGGACTGTGTATCGTTGTTTGATGCCGAGGAAGCAAAGGAGCTTAGACACGAGGGCATCCTGGAAACAAATGTAACGACAAGAAGCCAGGGGTTGATTAAGGAAAACAGTCTTATGCTCCCAAAGATCAAAAGACTTCAAAAGAATGTTAAGAAATTTCAAAATAGCTCCTTAGCTAATAAAATTCCGGAGTTTACCATCACCAGTCAAAATCCTAGACAGACCAACATGCCTACTAAGCCCAATGAAGAAAAAATAAATAATGTTAGATCGGATCTCATAGAACATAAGATGGATTATGACATTGTGGAGTATATCAAGAAGGTAAGGGCAAACATCTCATTATTTGAACTGTGCAATGTGCCGCAACAGAAAGAAAAGCTATTGAAAGCACTTGAAGAATCAGAGGAGAGGCTACCCACTGACAATCAGCCCCGAGAAGAAGAAATTGGTGAAGCAAGTATGGGAGGTAAGCCTAAAAGCAAGAATCCACCTTTTCTCCTTACTTTTGAAATTTTCAACCATAACGTGCATAACTGCCTAGTAGACTCAGGGGCATCAGTCAATGTCATGCCGATGTCGGTCTGTAAAAAGATAAATGGACAACCTAAATCATCTACCTGGAGGGTCGTTCAGTTGGATAGAACGAATGTGAAGGTAATTGGAGAAATGGAGGATGTTCTCGTTCGCGTATCTTCAAATTATAAGGTGTGTCAAGTCATCGATATTGTGGTGGATGACATACCAAAATCTTATGGACTTGTTTTGAGCATAGATTGGTTGGCAAAGCTGAACGGATATTTTGCCTCGGATTGGTCGCATCTGTGGCTTCCATATAAAGGAAGCCCAAATCAAATTAAAGTTTTGAGGGAACCCCACATGAAACACAATGTTACTCAGTTCGAAGAAAAACATGAACCAGTGGATTCTGTTTTTGGACACTACTTTATTGAGATGGAACCAGGAAACTATCAAGCGGAAGAAGCCAGCGATACATTAGATGCTCAGCCTGATCTCCTTCGGTTTTCACAGGCTGATGAAATCGATTGTAAAATAGTAGACTTAGCTGTAGATGTAGGTGTTAATTCTTGCACAGTAGCGGTTAGCGATTTTTGGACGCTTTTCTTTGACGGTTCTAAAACTTTAGAAGGGTCAGGAGCTGGCTGTGTCCTGATTGACCCTAAGAAAAACAAACATTTTCTTTCATGTAGGTTAGAATTTGAATGTACCAATAACACAACTGAATATGAAGTGTTGGTTCAGGGATTAAGGAAAGCAATTGAATTAAAGGCAAATAATCTGAAAGTGTTTGGAGATTTTGAAATAATTGTAAAACAAATTTGGAATCAAATACATTGCATTTCTCCTCATTTAAAAGCTTATCAAAATGAAGTATGGGATTTACTTAAATATTTTAATGCATTTAACATTGTATCGATTCCAAGACTTAAGAATGCAGCAGCTGACTTGTTGGCCACCTCAGTTGCGAGGCTTATGCCCTCTAATAATCGGTGCTCTGTTGAATTTCTTTTCAGGCCTTCAGTTCCAGATATGATTACCAATCTACGAGTGTTTGATGATGATCAACAGATTATAGAATGCTTGACAAATGACGAGGCCTTCAAAGGGGCGATTATTGATGATGAAGAATATCAGGCCGAGCTAAAATTCAAGAATTTTATTCCTAAGGGAGTCAGGACTTTAGAACGGATGTTTGATTTAAATGAGAAATTTAGAAGACCAGCCAATGTGAAGACTCATAGCTCGTCTCTACAGTTCGAGTTGATTAATTTAGGGACTGAGATGGAGCCTAAATATGTGAATCTGGGAAAATGTTGCTCCCTAGCTGAAAGGGATAAGTTCATCATTCTTTTCAAGCAATACAAAGATGTTTTTTCCTGGACATATGAAGATCTGAAGACATATGACACCAATATTATCCAGCATGTCATTCCCATCAAATCTGGAATCAAACCTTATCAGCATCCTTTAAGGAAAATGCATCCAAAATTAGAACCTTTAATCCAGAGTGAAGTTAAGAAACTATTGGATGCTAGAATTATCTTCAAGGTTAGACACTCAGAATGGGTTTCAAATTTGGTACCGGTGAGGAAGAAATCTGGAGAAATCAGGCTATATGTGGATTTTAGAAACTTAAATCGCGCTTCAGATAAAGACAATTATCATGTTCCTCCCATGGAGCAGATATTGCAAATGGTTTCATGTTCTGAACTATTCTCTTTATTAGATGGATTCTCAGGCTACAATCAAGTATTAGTAGCCAAAGAAGACAGACTAAAAACGACATTCAGGACCAGGTGGGGAACTTTTGCTTACAGAAGGATGCCCTTTGGACTCATAAACGCTGGAGCTACTTTCCAGAGGGCTATGGACATAGATTTCCACGGTCTGATTGGCCGCAATACTGTAGTATACCTCGATGACATCACGATATTCTCAAAGAAAATAGAGGAACACACATTTCATCTAAAGCAGATCTTTGAACGCTGCCAAAAATATGGTATCTCACTAAACCCCAAGAAGTGCGTGTTTGCTCTTACAGAAGGCAAGTTGTTGGGTCACGTGGTGTGTATGTCACATACCCCAATTTTGTAAAATTATGTAATTTGTTTTATTATTTTTTGAAACATTATGTTAAACTTAATCCTAAGTAGGGATTGATG
>LPNX010843970.1:51743-86307 GCA_001517045.1 Pseudotsuga menziesii | reverse complement strand
CCCGTGTATGTATCTTTATGATCTTTTACCTGTATATGACTCCATGCCCAATGGATATGTGAATGGTTCAGCCAAATGAATGAGTGCTTAAATATTGTTTATCAGTTGATTTTGTGAGATTTGTGTTGAGAGATCCCTCTCTGGGAGAAAAATATTAATATCTTCCTAAAGTGGTTTTGCTGTTACCTCGGGGTGTGCCTCCTACAACCTGGGTACATTCTGAGTGCTAACACTAGGGAACAACATGCTTACACAAAGCAATAACATACATCCACAGTCAATCCAACACACAGTTGGTTTTCATAGATTGTCCCTCCAATCCGATGAACAACTGGGTTTCATGGCTATTAAGGAAACAACCCAATAACATAGGGGTTCCTTGTACTTACTCAACCAAGCTAAACTTTACATCAAACACACAATAAACCAATTAACATATGGGTGCCTTAGACTTACCCAGCCAAGCCAACACTAGGATGAAATTCACATCCAAATACAAGTTCTGGGTATGGACAAAAATGTCATAGGAAGCCAAAATGAAAATGGGACAAGGGGAAAATAACCCTGGGAACCAAAATCAATTTCACAAAACATTCAGGGACATTCAGGAGCAAAAACGACCATCATTCACACCCAAATTATGAATCCCAAAATCAGAAAACGCCTATGGGCATTTCGGGGGCAATCTAGCCTCAAAAAACATCCAAAACGTAATTCCCTACTGCACATGCACTCAGCAACACAAAAAAGCTTCCCAATGTTGATGTATTTGTAACTTCAAAATGCATTCACTTGTATATCTTATGTATTGTATTGCGATGTTTATTCCAGGAAGTATCTGTAATGTAATTGAGTCATGTCATGCTCCAATGTTCTGATCGGAAGATTCAATAATGTAAACAACTCATGTAAAGTCATAGAGTATAACCCTCCTTATTGATCATGGGCTAAAGTCCCCGCAATTGTGGGGCCGTAGGGTTATTAGACTCTCCTAGAGAAGTCGGCCCTAGTGAGTTATTGTCAAGTCAGGAATTAGTATAAATAGAGAGGGGGCCTCTCTATTTATCGCACATTCATATTCATTCACTCACACTCAGTTGTAGCGCATAACTGAGAGAGAGAGAAGAAGTTGGGACAAGAGAGAGAGAGACTACTGCTTTTGGGAGATCATCTTACTATCTTTGGGTTTTACTTTTGGTGTTGATTCTATCTCTGAGGAAGTTGCGATGTTTTCTCCTTTATGGTTTCCCTAAGGAAAATCTTTGTGTTCATTGTCTCTTGTGTTTGATTGTTGTGCTTGTTATTCTCTCAGATAAGATCCTAAGATCATATAGCTTAAATGTTAAAAATCTAACATGTTATTAGAGCTAACCTGAGAATAAGACACTGTGCAGCCGCGGAAACTAGGGCTTCCTACTTTTTGGATCTCTCTCCACATATTTTCAGCAAAAGGAGGTTGGGATGACTCTCCTCTCCAGGGTGCATCTTTCTGTTGAAGCAGAATCTGATTCCGAGCATTTTCAATTTTTTAACCGACACTGCTACCGGAAATTAGGGATTTCCACAAAAGTAGAATTTTTGAGTGAGCCTAGGCCTAGATTGATCTCCTCCCCAAAATCAAATTTTAGAGATCAAGAGCAAAGTTTTTGGTTGGGTAGAACTCCGGGAAATTCAAACCTTAATCTGCTCCTGAACCAGAAAACCAGCTCTGGAGAAATTCAGCTCCAGATCCAGTTCTGAAATCTTAACCTGGTAAGATCTAAATCTGTTGCATTTCCATTTGAGGTTCTCTGTTAAGATGTCTCATCATACCAAGCTTGATGAAAAGCTTGAGGGAGATGATAACTTCCGAGCTTGGAAGTATAGGATCTCCCTGGTCCTAGAAAAAAATGAGTTTGACTCTCACATCAATGAAGAGGTTCCAATTCCAGAGGGAGATGAGGCTAAGGCCTTACACAAGAAGAAACTGGTCATGGATAAGAGGATTATTATTGATTCAATCAAGGATCACCTCATACCACAGGTGTTCTCTCTAGAGACACCTAAAGAGATGTTTGATTCCCTTACCAAGTTATTTGAAGGGAAGAACATAAACCGAAAGATGACTCTGAGAACCCAATTGAAGAATGTAAAGATCCAGAATGCGGAGATCATCCAGTCTTACTTTACAAGGGTCTCTCAGATCAAGGAACAGCTGGAAGTGGTAGATGAAGAAGTAGAGAATGCAGAAATTGTGATGACCACCTTGAATGGTCTCCCTAGGGAATGGGACTCTTTCATTGAAGGGATCTGTGCCAGAAAGAATCTAGTCAAGTTTAGCAGACTATGGGAGCAATGCTCAAAGGAAGAAGATCGAATATCAGCTCAAGAAGAAAAGATGGGAAATGAAGACCAAGCTCTCACAGCACAATCCAAGAAAAGTAGAATAGACCATCATAGAGGTAAGCACTCTCACCAGAAGAAAAACACTAGAAAGTCTAACAAATATTTTTCTAAGTACATTTGCTTTACATGTGATGAAAGAGGACACCTTGTAAGAGATTATCCTAGAAACAAAGATATATCTCACAAGAGGAAGGGAAACAAGAAAAGATATCATGCTCATGCTGTAGAAGATGATGAGCCTTCCAAGAAGAGAATAAAACAAGAAAGTGATGAAGAATATGTTTTGATTTTCGCTCTCATGGGAAGCATCACACATGGAAGCAATGATTGGCTTATAGACAGTGGGGCTTCCAAACATATGACGGGATTCAAAGAATCATTTGTGAAACTATCAGAACACGAATCACCCGACAATGTGATACTTGGGGATCACTACCAATATTTAATAAAAGGTAGTGGAGAATCCTCCTACAAATTAGACTCTGGAAAGTCTATGAAAATGAAGGATGTCCTATTTGTACTAGGACTAAAGAAGAACCTTCTCTCCATCTCTGAATTAGATGCAAAAGGTATAAGAGTTGCATTTATAGATGGTCAAGTCATCATCTGGCCAAAAGGAAAGACTATTGACGATGCAGTAGTAATTGGAGAACAAGAGGGAGGACTATACAGATTAAAGGGCCAACCAAAACAAGCTTTGGTTCATGACCCCATAGAACCAAATGAACTTTGGCATAGAAGGCTTGCACATGTGCACTATAGGGCACTACCACTTGGAAGCAAAGTTGTTGAAGGTCTTTCAGAAATACAAGAAAAACATGAAGGAGTATGCAAGGGGTGTGTGAAAGGAAAGAACACAAAGAAGACATTTCCAAGTAGCAAAAGCAAGGCTAAAGGAACCTTGGAAATCATTCACTCCGATGTATGCAGTATGATGTCATCCAATTCATTAAGCGGGTATGTATACTATGTTTCTTTCATTGATGATTTTTCTAGGAAGACATGGATATACTTCATGAAGAACAAAGATGAAGTATTTAGCAAGTTCAAGGAATTCAAAGCCTTGATCGAAAACTACACAGAAAAGAAGATCAAGATTTTTCAATCAGACAATGGTGGAGAATTCACATCAAATGAATTCAAGGAATTGTGCAAAGATTCAGGGATTAAGAGGAAGTTGACCACTCCATATAATCCACAACATAATGGGGTTGCAGAAAGAAAAAATAGAACAATCATGGAAGCTGCAAGGGAAATGCTTCATGATCAAGATCTTCCAATGCATCTATGGGAAGAAGCTGCTAGAACAGTTGTGTATGTACAGAACCGTACTCCACATAGAGTACTCGAGAACAAGACACCTGAAGAAGTGTTTTTCGGCAAGAAACCAGAAGTCAGTCATCTCAGAATATTTGGTTGTCCAGTGTACATACACATTCCAAAATAAAAGAGGACAAAATTAGATCATTCAGGAAGGAAGGGTATAATTGTGGGATACTCTGAAAGCTCGAAGGCTTACAGAATATACTTCCCAGTATTCAAGAAGATAGACATTAGTAGGGACGTAACATTTGACGAAGACTCAGCTTACAACAAATCCAGAAATAGACTTGTTGAAGAACCTGAAGAAACAGAAGTACCCAGAATTCATGACACAACCATGAACGAAGCAATTCCAGAAGAAGATCGATAAGTAGAAGAACCTCAAGAACCTATAGATCCACCTCAAGAAAAGAATCCTCACAAGAGGAAACTTGCTTGGGTACGAGAAGTAATCCAAGGTACAGAAAGATATGGGGCTCTAGAAGAGATACACAGAGAAAGGAAAAGAACCAGGTCCTGCTCTAGTTATGTAGCCTTATTATGTGACTTAATTGACAAAGAACCTTCCAACTATGAAGAAGCAGCAGAAAAGAAAGAATGGAAGGATGTTATGATCGAAGAGTATCAATCAATCATGAAGAATGATGTTTGGGATGTTGTCCCAAAACCAGAGGGGAAGTCTGTTGTGACTTCCAAATGGATCTATAAGACCAGGCATGTTGCAGATGGTAGCATAGAGAAATATAAAGCAATATTTGTGGCTCATGGTTTCACCCAGAAAGAAGGAATAAATTATGAAGAAACGTTTGCTTTTGTAGCCAGATATACTTCCATCAAATCATTACTTGCTTTAGCTGCAGTAATGAAGTGGAAAGTACACCAGATGGATGTCAAGACAGCTTTCTTGAATGGTGTAGTAGAAGAGGAAGTATATGTGGAGCAACCACTCAGTTTTGAGACACGACAGAGAGACTCATGTGTATAAGTTAAATAAATCCCTGTACAGTTTGAAATAGGTACCCAAGACATGGTATGGTAGAATTGACAGCTTCCTATCTAGTTCGGGATTTATTAAGAGTAAAGCGGATTCCAACCTTTACTACAAAGTTGAAGAACGGAACCCAGTGATACTCCTACTGTATGTAGATGATCTATTTGTGACAGGTGAGGATGGGTTGATTGTTGATACAAAGAGGAAGATTGTTTCCAAGTTCGAAATGAAGGACTTGGGTATGATGGACTATTTTCTAGGGATGGAGGTGTGGCAGAATGTAGATGGAATTTCCTTGGGACAAGGGAAGTATGCAGTAGAAATATTGAAGAGGTTCGGGATGATGGACTGCAAAGCCATGACCACACCTATGGCATCGAACCTGAAGCTATTGAGTGATGCTTCATCAGAAGCGGTTAATGCTACAATGTATCGTCAGATGATTGGGTCCTTGATGTACCTGACAAATATGAGACCAGATATTTGCTTTGCTATGAACACATTGAGCCAGTTCCTGATGGATCTGAGACATGTTCACTTGATTGCTGCAAAGCATATTCTGAGGTACCTAAAGGGTACAGTTGATTATGGGATCAAGTATGAGGCAAATCAGAAGATTAACCTAGAAGGTTATGTGGATTCGGATTGGGCAGACAGTTCCATTGATAGAAATAGCACTTCAGGGTGTTGCTTCAATATGGGATCAGGTGTGATCTCCTGGTTTAGCAGGAAGCAATCATGTGTAGTACTAAGTACAACTGAAGCAGAGTATGTTGCAGCTTGTTCGGCTAGTTGTGAGGCAGTGTGGCTGAGAAAGCTACTGTATGATTTATTTGATCTTCAGATGGATACTACTTGTATATATTGCAACAACCAGAGTTGTGTGAAGCTGTCGGAGAACCTAGTGTTCCATGACAAGTCAAAGCATATTGAGATCAAGTATCACTATATCAGCGATATGGTGCAGAGAGGAGCAGTGAAGCTCTAGTATGTTGCGACAAGCGAACAGATAGCTGATGTACTGACCAAACCATCAACCAGAGTAAAGTTTGAGTACTTCAAGGAGAAGCTTGGTGTTCTCCAGATCGAGTTTCCCTCCAAAGGGAATTGATGTGTCCGTTGGACCTTCTGACATGGTGGAAGACTGAGCTTCACATGGTCATATGTAAGTGTAGAGATGCTCTAATGTGATTGTGGGTTGTGTTACCACACGATCAGTGCAAAGATATTCTGATGTGATTGTGGGTTGTGTTACCACATGATCAGTGCAGAGCCATTCTAATGTGATTGAGGGATGTGTTCCCACATGATCAGATATAAGTGCTGAAGGTCATTATTTGGGAGAATGAAGGCACCTGGTCAGTTACCAGGAAATTGATTCAGTCTGGAACTGAAACTCAGCTTAGTGCTGAGAGGCCATTCTTTGGGAGAATGGAGGCACCTGGTCAGTTACAAGGAATTTGTTTCAATCTGGGACTGACACTCAGCCTAGAGCTTAGAGCCTTTATGACATGATGAGTTCAGATGTAAGTGCAGAGCCCTTCTGACATGATGAGGTCGGATGTAAGTGCAATGCCTTTCTGACATGATGAGGTCATATGTAAGTTCAAATCATTTTTGACATGATAAGGTCGGATGTGAGTGTTGGGCCTTTCTGACATGGGATTTGGATGTGTTCCTCCCATGGTCATATGTGAGTGTTGGGCATGTCTTTCTAACATGGTTCATTCCATGGTCAGATGCAAGTGTTGGGCGGACCTTTATGACATGGTTCATTCCATGGTCAGATATAAGTGTTGAAGACAATGAAAACCTACATGAAGGCTAGGCCTACAACCAGCATGAAAAAGGCCTGGCTCTGTAGAACTTCCTATGACGAGTAGAATTGATATAACACCAACGATGATGACCCAGTGATGATCCAGTAGTGACGATCCAAATCAAGTGAGGATCCATACTTGATGATGATCCAATGATGATCCAGATTAAGTGATGATCCAGACTTGATGATGATCCAGTGATGATCCATACTTAATGATGATCCACTGATGATCCAGATATAGTGATGATCCATACTTGATGATGATCCAGTGATAATCCAGATCCAGTGATGATCCAAACTTGATGACTTGAAGATGAAGATATGATGATCCAGATGATACAGAGAAGAAGACTTGTGCTGATGAATTGTGTCAATAGAATACCTTCCTAGTTAAGACGGAGTGTTGATGTATTTGTAACTTCGGAATGTATTCACTTGTATATCTTATGTATTGTACCCCGATGTTTATTCTGAGAAGTATCTGTAATGTAATTGAGTCATGTCATGCCCTGATGTTTCGATCGGGAGATTCAATAATGTAAGCAAGTCATGTAAAGTCATAGAGTATAACCCTCCTTATTGATCAAGGGTTAAAGTCCCCGTAGTTGTGAGGCCCTAGGGTTATTAGAATCTACTAGACAAGTCAGCCCTAGTGAGTTATTGTCAAGTTGGGAATTAGTATAAATAGAGAGGGAGCCTCTCTATTTATCACACATTCATATTCATTCACTCACACTCAGTTGTAGCGCATAACTGAGAGAGAGAAAAGAAGTCGGGACAAGAGAGAGAGAGAGAGACTACTGTTGTCGGGAGATCGTCTTACTGTCTTTGGGTTTTACTTTTGGTGCTGATTCTATCTCTGAGAAAGTTGCGAGGTTTCTCTTTTATGATTTTCCCGAGGAAAATATTTGTGTTCATTGTCTCTTGTGTTTGATTTTTGTGGTTGTTATTCTCTCAGATAACATCCTAAGATCATATAGATTAAATGTTAAAAATCTAACACCCAACCATGTAGAAAAATGGAACAACGGCAGAAAATGTGAAGGAGAACTCCCATCTTGCTCAAAGGGGAAAAAACGACCTCTACAAACCCCCAACTCATGGATTTGAATTTAGAATTCGTCTGTTGGATTCACATGGGAAAAAACGACCTCTTCAAACCCCAAAATTGTGGTTCCCTTTTTCTCATTTTCCTAGCAACACAGAAAACGAATTATGGGCATGGAGAAATGAAGAAACGACAGGAAATAGTGAGGGAGAGAGCTCAGCAAGCTTCAGCTAAGTGAGAGAACCCCAACGTGAATGAGAATGGGTGAGGAATGAAAGATGTGGGTGAATAATGGCTTGGGCATGCATTTCCAAGCATTTAATTGCCCCACATGTCAAAAACATGTTTTTCCAAAATGGGTGCTCTTCCCAATTCAAATTTGACCTCCATACCTTTCCCATCCCAAGGAGATAACTTCCTCAACTAACTTCTAGATGACTGGGCACAAAAGAAAAAATGGGCAGTTGACAACTTTATGGGTTTTCCCTTAGACATTTGGCTTTTACCCATTGTCTCAAAGGTTTGAATATTTCCCCCTCCCTATTCCTTGTGAAATCATGCCCCCATCTCTTTAACGTTGCGGTGCATAGCTAGTTGTGGTATTTTTATTAATTGCATAGTTACACGATGTCTCAAAACATATTGGGCCTGGATAGACATAAACCATTGGCATCGATTTTAATTTCCGAAACATAAAAAACTAAATCCATGGTGGGGCCTTTGACTTGGGCTCCAAGCCACAATTTATTAACGTCATTTAAATCATATGCAATTCAATACCATGGGGTCAAAACCGGGGTGTTACAAAATCATTCAGAAAATAAGTGAGGACATCTTTGTCTCACTTGTCCTGTATCACCTATCCATTCTTCCTAGAACCTGTACACTTGACTCATCATAACAACAATCAACACTGCACTGATATTGTTAAGTACATTAATCCCTTTTTCCACAAAATCTTCACTCAATATTGTAGGAATAAACCATATATTGTTGACCAGTAACAAGATGAATACCAACATTGAAAATTTGAAAGATATTGTACCCATATCATGCTAAATTTTGCCATAGAAACACTATCAAACATAACAAGTGTATTGTAATGAAATGACACTTCATTTTTATGCTTAGGATTTTTTTCCTCCTAACATTGCATAGACATAAGTGCCAAATTCTGACTTGCATTAACAACCCTTTTTAATTGTTGTGTAGTGCCCAATGATCTGTCATTTTTAATTGTATGTGAATGCACTATGTACTCAATTCCTTCTTTAAACAAGTGATACTAATTATGCTCTCTTTAGAATATTACATTCCGATCATACAAGTACAGAATACCCAACACAATTCCATGGATATCTAGTGGGAACACATCAAATTCAACCTTATCTATAAACTTATATGTTATTGCAAACTTTAGATCACATTGTTTTGTTACTTGTAATTTGTTATCTTTGCATACCCAGCCTAATGGATAAGGTTTCTTATGTGGTTTTGTTGTTAATCCTAATTTCTTAACTACTTCTTCTGAAATGAGATTAGCTTGGGATCCACTATCTATGAGTGTTTCAATTTTAGTTTGTTTTGTAATTACCCTTATATGAAACATGCATTCCTCTCTTTATCCTTAGAACTAACATGGTATTTAGAAGTAGAAGCACATGAAGAACCAATGTTAGAATCCTTATTAACAATAGTTTTACCTTTCATAACTGTTATGTATCTAATATTACGAGTAATTATTTTAATATTAATGTAGTATTAATTAAAACATAGGATCACACCCTTTCAGTGAAATGGTGTATTTTGACCTATAAAAGGTCTTCTCATCATTGTGATTAAATCATCATTCAATATTCAATTTTACTGTGGTTCATTTTCGGAATTCATGTGGGTTTTAGAGTTTTAGTCTACTTCAAGTGGTATCAGAACCTCGTTTGGTTGATTTGGGCCTTTTGGCCTTAATTCTCAGACCTTGTCTAATTTTTGGCTTGTAGCTTTATTTTAGGGTTTCCCTAAAATATTGGACATTGTCCAAAAGAAAAGGAAAAATGGAAAAAAAAATAAAAGAAAAAAAAAGTAAAAAAACAAAAGAAAGGAAAAAGAAAAGATAAGTGAAACAAACACATGGTTTTGCTTTTAAAGTAAAACAAACACATGGTTTTGATTTCCAGCTTCAACCCAGGTTTTGCTTTGATTTGAATTATTATAATATATTTATAGAAGTTCAATTTTTTGTTTTATTATATAAAATAATAAAATAAAGATTTTATTATATAATAATTAATTATTATTCCTTAAACCTTACAATTCTTAATAAAACAAAATTCCTCCCTACACAAAAAAAATGGTAGAAATTAATGAAATTAAATAAAGAATGGCGAAATTAGAGCTTAACCAAGCCCAAGGTTCTAAAAATATTGAGGGTTTATACTCAAGACTCAACCAAATCGAAATAGAACTACACAAAAGCAAAATCGAATTATCAGAGACTGTCAAAAAAGAAGTCAACAAAGCAGTATCTTGGGATATGGATGGTGTAAAAAGAAACATCACAGTATTCTTCAAATCCGGGTTAAGAAAACTCGAGCATCATTTGGAAAACACAATTACTACATTAGTGTGCAATATGTCAAAGGAAGGCCAACCATCCTCAAATTCAAGGCATCATAAGACAATTCCTCTCAAAAGGAATTCCACAAGAAGAGTTTGATCATGATCTCTCTCCAAATCAAGAGCAGTCACTTTCTCCTCCAAAAAGGAATGGATATCAAATGAAACCCAAGTTAGAATTGTCAAAATTCAATGGAGACACAAAACGGAGCGTGGCGTGGATCAACAAGGCAGAAGATTTTTTTTCCATACACAATATCACAGCTAACGAGGAAATGATAAAATATGCCTCTATGCAACTAGAAGAGCGGGCTTACAACTGGTACATGTGGTGGAAGGTTACAACACAAGAAACTAAGCGCAAGTGGAGAACATTCAAAAACGATTTCTTTAAGAGGTTTGAAGACTTAAAAGAAAAATACTTCTTCACAAAACTTACCAGACTGCAGCAAAAAGGCGATGTCGACGAATACATCGACGAATGGGAAGCCCTGGCAACACATATGCCAGAACTCACAGACAGTCAACGCCTCCAGACTTATGTGTACGGACTAAAACCCTATATAAGAGATGAACTAGAGCTAATAAATGTATCAACCTTGGACAAGGCGAAACGCAAGGCAAAAATCATTGAAGAAAAATTTAAAAAGGCGTGGAACAAAAACCATGACAAAGATAGAAGATCTATTCCAAATACCAAAACCGACACCAAATACCAGCCACCACATCTAAGGAATGACAACAAAACCACCTTAGAAGCCCAATGGATGAAAGAAGGAAAGTGTAACTATTGCGGAGAGAAGTGGGACCCAAGACACAATTGTTTAAAAAAAGAGACCACCAAGAACTTATATCAATGTGAAGCACAAGAAGAAGACAAGTGAAATAGCAATGAATCCAACATAGAAGAAACTCGTGACATCGAAAATCCCTTGTCAGATTTAGAAGATGAAGAAACTCCCAAAATATCAACTGCAGCCATAACAGTAATACACCAACCACAAACATTAAAATTAAAAGGGCATATAAAAAATAACATTGTTGTAGTCCTATTCGACACAAGAAGCACCCATGATTTCATCGACGTAAGTGTTGCAAAGAGGCTTAACATTTTCATATATCCAATACCCAACATGAAAGTAATGGTAGCAGATGGAAAGAAGATCGAAAAAGTAGGGAAATGCCACAAAGTTAAGCTGCAAATACAAGACTATAACCTTGAGTTAGAATTTTACGCAGTGCCCTTAGGAGGAGTTGATGCAGTATTAGGAATTCAGTGGTTGCAAACACTAGGTACTTACTCAGCAAACCACCAAGAACACTTTATAAAGTTTAAATGGAAAGGAGAAAGATACAAATTATATGGGTTCCAACCCCATCGCACGCAAATTGTGTCATCCCACAGAATGGAGAATCTAATTCGTAAAGGAGCACCAGCATATGTCGTACAATGCCAGGAGATGGAATTATTAACTTCAGAAGTAGTTAAACCAGATCATCTAGAGATCCAAGGATTAATCCAAAAATACAAAAAATTATTCGAAGACCTCCCCATGGAGTTACCACCAGAAAGGAAGATCGAGCATGTCATCGAAATCAAGTCAAGATCCAGCCCTGTCAATGTTAAACCCTATAGGTATCCACACCACCATAAGACGGAGATTGAAAGATTAATCCGTGATTTATTGAAATGTGGAGTGATTACAGAAAGTCGAAGTGCTTATGCTGCACCAGTAGTACTGGTACGAAAGAAGGATGGATCATTTAGGCTATGCATCGATTACAGAGGACTAAACAAAATAACTATTAAATACAAATTCCCCATTCCATTTATCGATGAAATGTTGGATGAACTGCATGGCACAAGATATTTTTCAAAATTAGACTTAAGGTCAAGATATTACCAAATCAAAGTAAGGCTAGAAGATGTGGCGAAGACAGCTTTCCGAACCCATGAGGGACATTATGAATTTAAGGTAATGCCTTTTGGGCTAACTAACACCCCAGCGACATTTCAAGCAACCATGAATAACCTATTCCAGTCATTCCTAAGGAAGTTTGTATTAGTGTTTTTCGATGACATCCTTATGTATAGTAAGACATGGAAGGATCATCTCACACACCTAGAACATGTGCTCTCTATTTTAAAAGAAAATCAATTTTACACCAAGATGTCCAAATGCACGTTCGGTAAAGAAGAAGTGAGCTATCTTGGACACGTAATATCTAAAGAAGGAGTCAAGGTTGATCCAGAAAAAATCAAATCCATCACAGAATGGCCCAACCCTACTAACATCTCCAAGTTAAGAGGATTCCTTGGGCTAACGGGATACTACAGAAGATTCATTAGGAATTATACGCACAAAACCGCACCCTTATCCAGCCTTCTAAAAAAGAATGCATTCCATTGGAATGAAGAAGCGAAAAAATGTTTTGAAGCCTTAAAAGGAATTATGTCCTCCACACCTATATTAGCTACCCCAGAATTCTCCAAACCATTCGTGATAGAATGTGACACTTCAAGTTATGGGTTGGGAGCAGTACTAATACAAGATGAACACCCAATAGCTTTTGAGAGCAGGAAATTAAACAAGCAAGAACAATTGAAGTCTACATATGATAAGGAAATGCTGGCAATTATGCAGGCATTGGTAAAGTGGAGACAATAGCTCTTAGGGATCAAATTCATGATCCGCACAGACCTTAATAGTCTTCAATACCTACTTCAATAGAAAACGTTGTCCATAGAACAACAGAAGTGGATAGAAAAAATCGTTGCTTTCGACATGAAAATAATACACAAAAAAGGGAAGGAAAATGTAGTCGCAAATGCACTCTCCAAAAAAGATGAGAATATTACCTCTTACTCCATCTCAGTCGCAATTCCAGAATGGTTGAATGAAATATGAAGTGAATACGCCAAGGACCCAGAAACAAGCACTATAATTAACAACTCCAACCGTGACCCCAAGTTTGAATGGAAAAATGATATTCTTTGGTATAAGAGGAGGATTTATTTGAACTCTAACTCTAAATTCAAGTTTAAATAAATAAAAGAATCCCATGATTCACCAGCAGCCAAACATGTAGGGTTCTTCAAATCTTATTATAATGCAAGAAGTTCATTTTTCTGGAAGGGAATGCAGAAAGATATCAAGCAATATGTGGCAGAATGCGACAATTGCCAGAGAAGCAAAAGCGAAATTTTTTTAACCCCGGGGTTACCCCAACCCCTACACATTCCAAACCAAAAATGGGAAAATATATCAATGGATTTCATTGATGGGTTACCTCCGTCAGAAGGAAAAGACAAGATCCTCGTAGTGGTCGATCAATTAACCAAATTTGCTCACTTCATGGCAATAAAAAAAATAGACACGGAAAAACAAATTGCAGAAGTATTTTTCAAAAACGTCTACAAATTGCATGGGTTCCCAAAAGTCATCGTCAGAGACAGAGATGCAAAATTTAATGGAAAATTTTGGAGGGAATTCTTTAAACAAATGGGTACATCACTCAATATGAGCTCAGCTTACCACCCCCAAACAGATGGTCAGACTGAAGTCGTAAATAAATGCTTAGAAGCATATCTACGTTGTTTCGTAACAGATAAACAAAACCATTGGTCTCAATGGTTACACTTTGCAGAATGGTGGTACAATTCAACATACCACACCTCCGCAAAAATGACCCCTTTCCAAGCGTTATATGGGTATGAACCTCCAAATTGGAAGGAGTTAGTTCTAAATGACACTAATGTTCCAGAAGTAAGGAACCAACTAGAGAAATCCCAAAAAACAATTGAATTACTTAATGATAACTTAATCATGGCACAGAATCGCATGAGGCGACAAGCAGATCAACGCAGAACCGAAAGAGAATTTGAAGTAGGAGACTGGGTATTCATAAGACTCCAACCCAATAAACAGGTATCCCTTAAAAGTGGAGGGAAACACAAGTTGGCCCCAAATTTCTATGGACTGTACCATATTATCCAGAAGATTAGTCAAGTGGCATATAAATTACAATTACCTGATAAAAGTCGTATCCACAATGTCTTCCATGTATCGTGTCTCAAAAAATTGTTGGGTAAACATCAAATAGTACAAACAATACTTCCTATGTTAGATGACGAAGGAAGGGTCATTTGGGAACCCGAGGCAATCATTGCAATCCGAGAAAGAAAACTCCGTTCTCGAACACTCAAGGAATATCTCGTTAAGTAGAAGAATTTTCCAGATGAAGATGCATCATGGGAGACATAACAGTTTCGTCAACAATACCCGTCCTTACCCTTGCTTTGAGTACAAAACATTCTAAAAGATGGCAACAATGTTATGTATCTAATATTACGAACAATTATTTTAATATTAATGTAGTATTAATTAAAACTTAGGATCACACCCTTTCCGTGAATGGTGTATTTTGACCTATAAAAGGTCTTCTCATCACTGTAATTAAATCATCATTCAATATTCAATTTTACTGTGGTTAATTTTTGAAATTCATGGGGGTTTTAGATTTTTAGTCTGCTTCAATACCTAAGATTTCTATCTTTCTTTCATCCTCGGGATCTTATCCAAGGTCTTCAACGACAACCATGGTTGTTTGCTACCCTTCCTGATCCTTAAACCACTTTGTTTTCAGTTCTAGATGTAGCTTCCAACACGTTGCCTCCTCATGCCCTTTCTTTTGAAAATGCGAGCATGTAGGCCTATCTTCCTCTTTTCTCATTGTAGCTGCATGCTTACCTTTCCCTTTTTCCTTGCCTTCTTTTTCCTGTATGGATTCAGCTGAAGGAACATCATGAACATTCTTCCCTTTAGATTCAATGTGCATAGCTTGCACACATACCTCATCAAGGTTAGTTGGATTCAACATCAATATCATATGACGTAAATAACTATGCAATTCTCCTATATATTCAAGAAGGGTTTCATGGGTGTAGAGAGGTATACCAAGTACTAATGCTCTTTTTCAAAATTCTTTTGTGTAAACTTGCACACCATCCTTACCTTGCCTCAGATTCTGCCAATCCATCATAGCTTGTTGTATATACCCTAATGGATAGAATTTTTTTTGTGTTGAAATGAACGCATACCAAGAGGAGATGATTTTTCCTTTTGTAGCAAGGTCCTCTTGAGATCTACTCTCCCACGAGATGAGAATAGTCCCTCCAAGTCGGAGAGAAGCCAATTGAATCTTAATGTCATCTTCAATAAACTTTTGAATCCTACAATAAACTTCAATTTGACTGATCCAATTGTCCAATTGTTCAGCATTAAGCTCTCCATTATACATAGGTAATTCAAACTTAATATCTAGCTTTAATTGAGGCACATTAAGGTCGATTTTTCCTTTTTTCTTTCCAAACGAAGAATGTAAAGAGAAAGAGCCATCATCATAAGAGGGAGAAGATGGTGGAGATTTAGGAGGTTCCTCACCACCTCCTTCTTTTTTACCTTCCACATGAGACGGCCTCCTTGTTCACCTTTCTTTCTATCTTGATAGAGATCCTCTACCATCACTTGCATTCTCATGAAATCCTTTCAGAAGTCCCCTTCAAATGGGATAGAAGAAGTTGCTTCTTCTCCTTTTGGTGAAGACATTTTCCCTTTTCTTGAAATGATCTCTGGATCAAACTTTTCAAGTTCTCCTGCACCACGCTAAAGTGTGGATATTGTTAACATAAACTCACAATGCAATGGTTAAGCTGCTCTGATACCAACTTGATCTGAAAATTACTCAAGGATCTTTATAACCATTATTTGCATGTGAAATTTAAATGTTAATTACTCATAAACGGGCTTTAAAATGCATAATTAAAGAGAATCTATCAAGCACATAAGCACATAAAAATGTAAGCAAACCATAAAAATGAAGACAAGAGCTAATAACGAAGTTCACCAGACCCCTTGGCTACGTCTCCGTACCATTTCCAAATGGGAAGGTCGATCAATAAAGTCTTCAAAAGCTTACAAAATGAGTGTTCTAGAAACACTTCTTCGTTATGTCAGACAAACATAGAAACAAACTGCACCACTGCGTTCCTCTCGAAAAATCGAGAAAATGAGTATAAACTCGACCTAGGTTTCCTGAGGCCTCCTTTGGCACGCAAATCAAGAAACACTTCTACAAATAAGACAAAATATTATGGATTCCTATATGGACCTCGAGAATTGTGTGAAAAACCACCTTGGGAACTGTGCAGAAAGGACCTTGATATCTGTGCAAATCATCTTGGGATCCGTGCAATACCACATTGGGAAGCGTTCCAATACCACCTCGGTATTTGTGTAGTAACCTCCTCGGGATTCGTGCCTGCTCTCGGCTCTCTTTTCTGACTGCAAAAAAATGTTATGTTTTCTCCTACACCTCGGTATCCCCCTCCGACTAGAAATGCATGGTTTATATAATGTAAAAAAAGAATATTTTTGGGTCGCGGGCCATGAGGCTATGCGCATGTTTTCAACCACAACCTTTGCAGCTACATTTAATTTTAACTGTCAATTCCTGCCACGACTTACTCTGCTAGCATGTTGGTAGGGAGTGTGTAGCATGGGGTAGAGGTCCCGGGGTGCGAGCCTTTCCCTTGCTCACGCGTTTTTATAACGTGGCTCATATATGTATCACCACATTTCCATATGGTTGGCGTGTTTGATGAAATGGTTGGCGCAAATGGTTAGATTTAGTGCAACAAATATGGTCTCGGTGTTGACCATGGGATTGAGGACTTAGCCCTCGATCCCGCCCTTTCCGCCAATGCCAAACACTTTCACTTTAAATAAAAGTTGTGACCGTATACTGTTAAAAACAAACACAGAGGAGAGATGGTTAAGAGGAATTTGTGAATCCTATGATGCTAATGGAGGTCATGGGATTGGATGTTGTGAATTCCCAAATTTTTACAATACATCACATTGCCAATTTTTTAAGCCAAAAACCCATTTTGTGTCGAAACTTTAAATCTGTATATCTTCTATGTCCGGAGGTCTTTGTTCATGAAACAAGCGTTGTCGAAAAGTTGCTGACGAGCTATTTCATCCTGTAAGCTTTTATTTTCACTTTAAAGACTTTAACTTTGATCAACTTTGAGATGATCCTCCTGGATCAAACCTTCCCATTGGAGAGTTTTTTTACCACAAAAAGCATGAAGTCGTTTAGAAAATAAGTGAGAACATGTTCGTCTCACTTGTCCTGTATCACCTATCCATTCTTCCTGGAACCTGTACACTTGACTCATCATAACAACAATCAACACTGCACTGATGTTGTTAAGTACATTATTCTATTTTTCCACAAAATCTTCACTAAATATTGTAGGAATAAACCATATATTGCTAATCAGTAACAAGATGAATACCAACATTGAAAATTTGAAAGAGATTATACCCATATCATGTTGAATTTTGACCATAGAGACACTATCAAACATAACAGGTGTATTGTAGTGACATGACACTTCCTTTTATGGTTAGGATTCTTTTCCTCTTGACATTACATAGACATAAGTGCCAAATTCTGACTTGCATTAACAACCCTTTGTAATTGTTGTGTAGTTCCCAATGATTTGTCATTTTTAATTGTATGTGAATGCACTATGTACTCGATTCTTTCTTTAAACAAGTGATATTGATTATGTTCTCTATAGAAGATTGTCTTTCGATCATACAAGTACGTACTACCCGACACAATTCCACAGATATCTAGTGAGACCACATCTAATTCAACCTCATCTATAAACTTTAGATCACATTGTTTTGGTACTTGTAATATTTTATCTTTGCATACCCAACCTAATAGATCAGGTTTCTTGTGTGGTTTTGTTGTTAGTCCCAATTGCTTAGCTACTTCTTCTGAAATTAGATTAGCTTGGGATCCACTATCTATCAGTGTGTCAATTTTAGTTTGTTTCATAATTACCCTTATATGAAACAATGCATTCCTCTCTTTATCCTTAGAACTGACATAGTCTTTAGAAGTAGAAGCACATGAATAACCAATGTTATAATCTTTACTAACAATAGTTTTACCTTTCATACCTATGATTGCTATCTTTGTTTCATCGTTGGAATCTGATACAAGGCATTCAACGACAACTGTGGTTGTTTGCTTCTCTTTTCTATCCTTAAACCACTTCAGTTTCATTTCTGGATGTAGCTTCCAACACTTTGTCTCTTCGTGCCCTTTATTTTGACAATGTGAGCGTGGAGGACTATCTTCCTCTTTCCTCATTGTAGTTGCATGCTTACCTTTCCCTTTTGCCTTGCCTTATTTTTCCTGTATGGATTCAGCTGAAGGAACATCATGAACATTCTTCCCTTTAGTTTCAATGTGCGTAGCTTGCACACATACCTCATCCAGGTTAGTTGCATTAAACATGAATATCATATGACGTAAATAACTATGCAATCCTCCTATATATTTGAGAAGAGTTTCCTAGGTGTAGAGAGGTATACCAAGTACTAATGCTCTTTTTCGAAATTCTTATGTGTAATCTTGCACACTTTGACCCTTAGGCTTGCCTCAGATTCTGTTAATCCATCATAGCTTGTTGTATATACCCTAATGGATAGAATTGTTTTTTTAGTGCTGAAATGAACTCATACCAAGAGGAGATGATTTTGCTTTTTGTGGCAAGGTCCTCTTGAGATCTGCTCTTCCACCAGATGAGAGTAGTCCCTCCAAGTCAGAGAGAAGCCAACTGAATCTTAATGTCATTTTTAGTAAACTTTTAAATACTACAATAAACTTCAATTTGACGAATCCAATTGTCCAATTTTCCAACATTAAGCTCTCCATTATACATAGGTAATTCAAACTTAATATATAGCCTTAATTGAGGCACATTAAGCTCAATTTTTCCTTTTTTATTTCCAAACGGAGAATGTGAAGAGAAAGAACCATCAACATAAGACGGAGAAGATGGTGGAGATTTAGTAGGTTCCTCACCACCTCCTTCTTTTTTACCTTCCACATGAGACAAGCTTCCTTGTTCACCTTTCTTTCGATCTTAATAGAGCTTCTCTACCATCACTTGCATTCTCATGAAAGCTTTTTAGGAAGTCCCCTTCATATGGGATAGAGAAGTTGCTTCTTCTCCTTTCAGTGAAGACATTTTCACTCTTCTTGAACCAATCTCTGAATCCAACTCTTCAATTTCTCCTTCACCATGTTAAAGCCTGGATCTTGTTAACATAAACTCACAATGCAATGGTTCAGTTGCTCTGATACCAACTTGATCTAAAAATTACTCAAGGATCTTTATAACCATCATTTGCATGTAAAATTTAAATGCCAATTACTCATAAACAGGCTTTAAAATGAATAATTAAAGAGCATCCATCAAGCACATAAGCACATAAAAATGTAAGCAAGCCATAAAAATGAAGACAATAGCTAATAACATAGTTCACCAGACCCCCTGGCTACATCTCCGGGCCACTTCCAAATGGGAAGGTTGATCTATAAAGTATTCAAAAGCTTACAAAAATGAGTGTTCTGGAAACACTTATTAGTTCTATCAGTCAGACGCAGAAACATACTGCACCACTGCATTCCTCTCAAAAAATCGAGAAAAATGAGTATAAACGCGACCTGGTTTTCCTTAGGCCTCCTCTGGCACGCAAATCAAGAAACACTTCTGCAAATAAGACAAAACAGTACGGATTCCTATACGGACCTTGAGAATTGTGTAGAAAACCACCTCGAGAACTATGCAGAAAGCACCTTGGCATCTGTGCAAAACGTCTTGGGATCCGTGCAATACCACCCTGGGAAGCATGCCAATAGCACCTCGGTATCTGTGCATTAACCTTCTCAGGATTCATGCCTGCTCTTAGCTTTGTTTTCTGACTGCAAAAAAATATTATGTTTTCTCACGCACCTCGATATCCCCCTCCGACTGGAAATTCATGGTTTTTTATAATGTAAAAAGAGATTATTTTTGGGTCGCAGGCCATGAGGTTGTGCGCCCGTTTTGAACCACAACCTCCGTAGCGACATTTAACTTTTAACTGCCACTTCCTTCCACGACTTACTTTGTTGGCGCGTTGGTAGGAAGTGTGTAGTGTGGAGCAGATGTCCCGAGGTCAAACCCGTGGGCCTCTTCCCTGCTCGCGCGTTTTTATAACGTGGCTCTTATATCTATCATCACATTGACATATGGTTGGCGCATTTGATGAAGTGGTTAGCGAATATGGTTAAGATTTGGTGCAACAAATATGGTCTCAGTTTTGACTATGGGGTCGAGGGCTCACCCCTCGATCCCCCCCTTTCTGCCAATGCCAAACGCTTTCACTTTAAATACAAGTTGTGACCATATACTATTATGAACCAACACGTAGGAGAGATGGTTAAACGAACTTTGTGAAGGCTATGGCGCTCATGGGAGGTCATGGGATCGAATCCCATGAACTTCCAAATTTTTACATTACATCACATTGCCAATTTTTTAACCAAAAACCCACTTTTTGCCAAAACTTTAAATCTTTATATCTTTTGCATCCGAAGGTATTTTTTCTTGAAACAAGCATTGTTAGAAAGCTGCTGATGAGCTCTTTCATCCTGTAAGCTTTTATTTTCACTTTGAATACTTTATCTTTGATCAACTTTGAGATGATGCACCTAGATCACCAATGCACTCTCCTGGGCTCCACCATAAACTGACTGATAGTGTTTACCACAAAACTCAAATCTGGTCTGGTATTAACCAAATACATCAACGAACCAATAAGCTGACGATATAGAGTAGGATCCACCAACTCTCCCTCATAAGCATGAAGCTTCGTCTAGTTGGTGATCATGGGTGTAGACATAGGCCTGCAATCATCTATCTGAAATCTCTTCAAAACATCTGCAGCATATTTTCCTTGCCCCAGGAAAACATGTCCATCCTCCTGCCAAATCTCCATCCCCAAATAATAGTGCATCAGCCCAAGGTCAGTCATCTCAAACTCTGAAGCAAAATCTTTCTTGCATGCTTCAATCAGGTGCTCTCCTACAGTAACGAACAAATCATCAACATACATCAAAAGAATGAGCAAAACACCACCAACCACAATGTAGTAAAGGTTGGGATCTACCTCACTCTTCTAAAACCCAATCGAAAGCATATACGAATCAATCCCCAAATACCAAGTATGAGAGGCTTACTTCAAACCATACAAGGCATTTTTCAACCTGCACACATGAGAATCACTCTCATATATCTCAAATCCCTGTGGCTGCTCCAAATACACCTCCTCTTGTAGAAGACCATTGAGAAAAGCGATCTTCACATACATATGATGGATCCTCCAACCCATCTCTTCCATGACAAAGATCACTACTATGATCAAAGAAAATATGGCAACCGACGCAAAGGTTTCATCATAATCAACTCCCTCAATATCTGAGAACCCACGCACTACAAACTAAGCTTTGTACTTCTCAATGCTTCTATCTGCAGCATGCTTGATCTTGTAAATCCACTTGGAAGTCACAACTGACTTCCCCTACGGTCTCAGAACCAATTTCCACACCCCATTCTTCATGATGGAATTGTACTCTTCCATCATGGAATCTCTCCAAACATGGTGTATGGAAGCCTCCTCATAAGCATTAGGTACGATATCACGCAAGCTAGTCACATGTGCCATATAGTTGAAAAATATCTAAGGTGCCTTGCTCTCTCTGACCTCCCTCTTGGGTGGCCCAACAAACTCCTCTACTTCCTTCATAGGCTCCCTAAGCCAACTTGGCTTTCTCTTCTTGGAAGAAGCATCCTGTCGTAGACCCTGCTCTACATCCTCATCAAACGAATGTCTCCCTGAAGAAGTACCAACTGTTTGAGATCCTGTCCCTGGTGAACCTAAACCTGTATCATGAATATCTGAATCGCCTGAAGGTATAACCTGTGAACCTGTGATCTATGAACCTATCCCCATACCAAAATTCCTTGTAGACTGAGTCCCTCAAACTGATGAACCTGTAACCTGTGACTCAGTCACTCCTGAAACCAGTGACCCTATGCCATGACTCACTGAACTTTGTGATGTTGTCACCTGTGGAGTACTTTGTTGCTCCTCTATCTTTGAATCTTGAGATCTTTTGAAGGCTCACTCCTCCTCAAATCTCACCTCCCTCCTCACCACAACTTTCCTCTATGTAGGAAGGTAAATGCAGAAATCCTTCGAAGTCTCGTCATATCCAACAAAAATACCCCTCTCCAATAGCCTCCAACTTTGTCCTCTTCTGAGAAGGTACATGTGGGTATGTAAGGCATCCAAAGATACGAAAGTGTCATATATTAGGCACTATCCTGGTGAACATCTTCTCAGGATTTGTGCACCCCAAGGCACGATGCGGACTCATGTTCAGTACATAAACAGAAATACTACATGCCTCTTCCCATAGAAAGAAATGAAGACTCTGATCATGCAGCATGGATCTAGCTACACCCACTATAGAATGGTTCTTCCTTTCAGCCGCTCCATTCTGTTGTGGAGTGTAAGGAACTGTCAACTGCCTCTTGATCCCATCCTGTCTACAGAACTCATCGAATGCATGAGAAGTATACTCACTCCCATTGTCTTATCGAAGTACCTTGATCTTCTTTCATGTCTGGTTCTCCACAAGAGCTTTGAACTCTTGGTACCGAAGCAAGACTTTCTCTGATCTCTTGCATCTAAAGAAATAGATCCAGATCTTCCTGGAAAAGTCGTCGATGAATGTAACATAATACTCATAACCTGTCAAAGAGGCAGATGACATGGGACCACATAAATATGAATGTATCAACTCAAGCACTCCCTTTGATCTGCTATCACTACTCGGAAAAACAATCTTGGTGTACTTTCCCAAAGCACACCCTCTGCATACACCACTCGACCCAGTGTTGAAATATGGCATACATGTAGTCATGTCTCTCTGCATCCTCAAAGCTAGATAATGAAGATGGGCCATCCTCTTGTGCCATAACTCACACAACTCACAGTTGCTATGAGTGTGTGACAGTGCATGATGTGGCTGAAAGAGAAGCTTGTATAGTTTCCTGCATCTGACTCCAATCGCATAAGAAGCAAATGGACCTGCTACTTTGGGAAAGATGTGAACTTTCTCATCTAGGACATATACTCCAAATCCTCTATCCTCAATCATGGAAACTGATACAAGATTTATTCTTCTGCCCTAGGACATGCAAGACATCTCTCAGAAACATAGGTTGCATGGACTCCCTGTCAAAAGGAACCGTCCCAAGGCTTTTCTTCCATACATACAAGATGTAACAAACAAAATAGCGAGACACTTGAAGAAGAGAAGTATTGACTATGTGTTCTCCCCCCTTAATCACATCATAAAGCTCTTGAAATTAGTTAAAGACCCTATAGATCCTTCCCTAAAAAAGGGTGTCTACATGATTCTGTGTGAATGCGTGAAAGCTTACATCAGTGAAACGTGGAGATCCATTCGAACCGGGGTTAAAGAACACTGTGCAGACATCCGACTAGATAGAACACATAAATCTTCTTTGCCTGAACACTCCCATGGCATGAAACACCCAATCAAGATAGAAGACATGAAAGTCCTTGCTCAAGTGGATAATTGGTCCTCAAAAACGATTAGGGAGGCCATCAAGATCATAAAAAACCCCAAGTGTCTAAACAAAGATGATGGACTGACCATCAACAGGTCGTGGCATCCTAACCTCGCTAAATTAAGACAAACTAACTAATAACCTAAATTGGCAAAACCTATCAAAACTAACCTAAAACCTATAAGATTAAACAACTTTTCATTAGAATTAACATATAAACTATAACCTTTAATCAAACAAAAACATAACATAGATTAATGAAGTAAAAAAAATAATTTAATAATTATTATTAAAACAACATACTTTAATAAACTTTAACAAAACAAATTATAATAAAAAATAATAATTTATAATAAAATAATATGAATTTTAATAAACTTCAACAAAACAAATTATAATAAAAATTAATAATTTATAATAAAATAATATGAATTTTAATAAGTTTAGGTTAATATATAAAAAATAATTAAATAACATACATTAAAAACCAATATATAGCAATTTAAATAAAGCATTTTATAAATAAAGATTTTTACAACTAAGAAAATAATACTAATATTAAAGAATAGTAGGAAATAAATAATAAATAATGGATTAATATCTCATTATTATTAAAAATAATAATAAACATTAAAACTAATTGTCATTAAATCAACAAAACCTAATGTCGGCTAGTTGTGACTTCTATATCTATATTTATATGAATTGGAGATCGAAAGGTTTTCTCAAGCATCGATAATGTTCTGATGATGAGTCAAGAATGACTCGAAACGTAAACACTAAACCATCATTTACCACAGACTCTCCAGATGATACCATTAACCTTTGCTGCGGATTCTCATCCAAAACTAATACTTGGATCAGTTGAACGACAATTTGAACAAATCCAAGTTTAATGTTGCAACAATGTTTCTCATGGGCACGACCAAGTTGTGATGGAGAACTAGGGAGGAAGATGTAGCAAAAGGTTGAGAGTTGAAGAAGATTGAGAAATGGAACCAAATGAAGGCAGCATTGAAAGCTCAGTTCAGGCCTCAAAACTATGGTTGGGTTTCCCACAATGAGCTCATATGACTCAAGCACATTGGAAAGGTCCAAGCATACATAAGAGATTACACACCCCTCATGTTGGAGATAAAGGATACAAGCAAGGAAGATAGGCTCTCATTAAGGGAAATTTGGGGTCTAAAATGGGTCTTATAAGAAAATGAGCCAACAATAAATTCTTGTGAGTTGTAATTCAAGAACCAATAGAATTTCAATAAAATAATTCAACCATAATAGTTGGCTTCACATATTTGTCATTAAAAAACAAGAAATACCTAAAAAACATGATAATGATGTCATTGTCGCATTTTTTAGGTATTTCTTGTTTTTGGGGCAGCGGGGCCAATCAAAAGTATGCACTGTGGGTACTCGTTGGATGCAGAATTTAATTCCGCATCCAACGAGCCCTCTCGCTCGAAATTTGAGTAAAAGCACGAAGATATATGTTGAAAATACAAATAAAAATTAGTTTTTTTCTTTCTTCCTCCAAAATTAATAAATATTATTTTATTATTTTCTTAGGAGACCCATTTTAGACCTTAAATTTTAAATAATGATCACTTTATGAAATGCTTACAACCATGGGCACAACAAACTTGCAGAATTAGGATGCCAAGGTGTACACACTCTTGCCACAACAATCTCGACAACAAACAAGCTCTTGGACTATCGTACGAACCGAAAAGATGAGTCCAAAAGAGACGATGATGGCAATGAGAGAGATCGGGGTAGATTCAAGAAGAAAAAGAAAGGAAAACCGAAGCTGGGTGGAAAGAATGAAAACGAGAAGGTTAAGAGTGCAGAATAGCCCAAGGAAAAGGGTAAAGCCAATTTCATGCTTTATTTGTGAAAAGGATCGCTATGCCAAGAACTATCCACTAAGACCACAAAAGACCACAAAAGTTGTCTGTGGTGGAGCACATTGAGAAGCCTATTGTAGGTGTGGTGCAGGTGTTAAACGCGGTTCTAGAAGAACCAGCAGTCGCACAAGAACTCGACTACACAAAACTGTGTTATGTGTTGGTGGAAGTAAATGGGAAACAGGTGGTTGCCTTAGTTGATAGTGGTGCCACGCACAACTTCATGAAGGAAGAGGTTGCAAGAAGGCTTGACTTGTGGATCGAACCAGACGTTCTTCTTTCAAGGCAGTGAACTCAAGTGTGTTGAAAATGTTTGGACAAGCCAACCGCGTGGCTTTGAAAATTGGAGAATGGACGAAGGCTTGACTTGTGGATCGAACTGAGACGTTCTTCTTTCAAGGCAGTGAACTCAAGTATGTCGAAAATGTTTGGACAAGCCAACCGCGTGCCTTTGAAAATTGGAGAATGGACGACTGAAGGCAGATCACGATTGTTCCCTTGGACAACTTTGACGTTGTCCTTGGCCAAGAGTTCATGAGGAGGACTAAGGCAACCCCTATGCCTCATTTGGAGTGCTTAGCATTTCTTTCACGAGAGAACACGATCATGGTGCAAACTATGAGGAAACCACAAGGTGGAAAGGTCATGTCCATGACAGTGACACCTTCCACAGGTGCGACAAGCCTTCATAGGGACGTGAACGAAAGGAACGGAAAAGAAGAGCATTTTACTGGAAAGGTATTGGAACCAACTGGCCAAGAGTTAGTGAATCGTTTGGAAGAGCGGATGCACACAATGGAGAAGGTGGTGGAGTCAGCTTTGACAAGCTTGGAGAAGCTTGTTGACTATTGCACAACCATGGGAAAGAACCAAAGTTGCGGAACGGGATGTGCAAGAGTTACCCAGGCAGACAAAGTCGCACAAGTAGTGGCATAGGCACTTTGAACGCAGATGAACAAATCTGACTTGACGACCCGAAAGGACAGCGATTGTTTATTGAAGGTGATAACACAATTGGTGGCAATGTGTCACTCCTACACTTGTGTAAGCGGGATGCAACAAAACTTAGAGACGATGACAATTTGGGTGGTGGCCAATGGCGCCATGCACCCACATTTCTTGGTTAGAGTAGCCAAAGGCACAAGCCCTCTACCTTTGGCGATGGTAGAAGTGGTCGTGGCTGTCTCGAGTAGGAGGTATTCCTTAAGAAGAAACCAAAGGCACTTGGGATAGCAAGTTCAAGTGCCAAGGTGGGGCGAAGTGAGTAGGATTTTCCACAAGAACAAGAGGTCACCAAGTTACGGAGAGCTCATGTAGAGGCATTGGGACAAAAGAACCACGAACTTTGATTGGATAGATTGATCACTCAAACAATTGTTGAGAGGAGAGGGAAGACGCACCATGCAGTCTGGCAGAGACGAAGCACCAGGAGTGGACTGAGAAGTTAAACTATCTGCAACAAACAACAATTTGGCATGTGTTTCCAGAGGCAGTGAAGTAGTCTTGGAGACGTTGTCGAGGACGACAACTACTTGATGTAGGGGAGGATATAACGACTTTATGCTTGGGCAATTAGCCACTCCACTCACTCAAGATGGGCTTAGTGTGGAAGCTCGCGCAAGAGATGATGGAGAATGTGAAGGTAGCATGATAGCGGACTCGACTTGGAAGCACGACAACAGTGGCATGCCAAGTTGAGAGATTGGCGTGAAAGAGACTCGACATGGAGTGCAGGCATAGCATGAAGTGTAGGCAAGAAGACCAAGGCATGACACAACGATGGGCGAGTGTTGAACGTGGCGAAAGTAGCGTGTCGGCTAAAGCATGAGTTGGGCGCTCTCCCACACCCGTGACGCCCAACAACTTGGCATAATACAAGTTGGAAGCTCGTGGGCACACTAGCATGGACCAGTGGCAAGTAGATGAGTGTGTTGGCATGGGCAAGAGTGCAAGACTTGCGGAGGGAAGACAAAGTGTGCAGCAAGGAAAAAGTTGGCGTGGGTTGGAACAAGTCGACGAGACGTGCACCTAGGCAAGGCAAGCAAGTGGCACGTCTGCCAGAAGCCCGTGACATAACATGAAGTAGACATAAGAGCGTTGGAATACTTAGCGTGTAGGAGAAGGGGCGCCACAAGGCAGACCCTTAGGCGCACCCCCAAGCCAAAGTGCAAGTATAAGTAGAGAATGCGGTGGGAGCTTGAAGGAAAATCCAAGGAGGAGCAAGAACACAACCAATTGGCACGACCAAGGCAGAGTTCAGGCTAGGCAGTGCAAGCCGCAGGGGGTGGACTTAGCACAAACTTGGGTTCACTTGGAAAGAGACAGTTGGATGGATTGTAGGTGGCAGCCTACAGCAACAGAGAGATGCACCAAATAGAACTCACGAAGGAGCAATAATCTCAAGGTTTCTTTGTGTGTGTGCCGAGTTGGGCAACATGTCAGTGAGGCTAGTCCATGTGGACGCCCCTGTTATCCATGTAAATTGTTGTAACTCTGCTTTTATATAAAGACTTGGGCGTGCCGGTTTGGGCACCCACCCATATATATTTTGTATCTCTTGTATTCTTTGGCATGCACATGTGTTTTGGCTAAGTTAAGAAAACGACTAAGTAATAACACATAGCATAAGCTTAAGTGTTTCTGCATTGGTTAGGTGTAGTCTACTGGTAAGCCATTGAGCTCGTCTCACCCTCGGTTAGGCACTAGACAGTGTTTCACAGGCTTCCGAGACAATGGAAAAAAACGGGCTTCGATTAACCCATGACAATGGTTCTCTTGAGTCAATCTCCACACCAGCAAATGCAGATCTTGGATTGGATATAGAGGAGGATGGAGGAGAGAGCAATGGCAGTGGTGGTGATCTTGATGATTTTGACATGGAAGACGATTGACAAGTTATGAGATTCTTCTATTTATGGTTTTAGTATCTACCCTATTTTGTATTTGTTATTCCAGCTATAGTATCAATGAATCAATATCTTTGTTATATATTTTGATTTTGATGACAACAAATAACCCAATGAGAAAGCTTTGGTCTATGGTTCTAACCTTCTATTTCATGTGTATTGAATCAAATGACCCAATGAAAAAGCTTCAGTTTATGGTTCTAGCCTTCTATTTCATGTGTATTGAATGTTCTAAGTTATTGTTAACATTAATGTAATAACTTAGTTTCAATATTTTGCAAATGTTCTCATTTCTTTAAAAAAAATAGATCTTTGTGTATATTTCATTTTTTATTTTTTATTTGTAATTTGTAATTTTTTTTAATATGTATATAAATAGATAGCTAGCTTGCCCATGTATCCTGTTTTGGGAGTCAATGCGTCTCACGTCGAATACAAGTATCTGCATGTCCTGCATGCACATGTCCCAATGTCATGTGAACATTTAATTAAGTTTTCATAAATTGCAAAAGCATCCAAATGACTTCTTCCTATGGCAATACAAAATTGCTGTGATTTATGATCATGTCAAAGACATATGACTAATAACATTAGCAAAACTGTTTGGCCAGATAAAAGCTTATTAGAGCTTTCTTTAGCTAGTTTGTAAGACTAACATCAAGAAAATTATTGTTCAGACAAAGCTTCTGGCCAAACTTTTAACTAGCTTTCTGGTTGACTTTGTGACTCTTTTTCAAGCTCCGTTTGAGACTCCTCTTCTTCACTTTGAGAGTCCTCTTCTTCAAGCTCTAATGTTATATGAAATTTTAATTCCTTTCCTGGTTCAAATGCAGCATCTAGTTCTTCAGCAGACTCCTTGGTCTTTAAATCGCTTTTGACTTTCAAATTTTCCTGCTTTTCAAACTTGAACAATTGAGAAAGTATGCCAACAAAGGTAGTGAAAGAAACATAATATGAAAATATATCATAAAATGGTTAACTTGCCTTCTTAACATAGTCAGCCACTGTTGAACTGATTATTTCTTGAATCACAAATTTCCTTACTCTGGATTTCCCAAGCGTCTTTAATAGAACATATTGTGGAACCTGTGCACATAAATAGATGTTTCATCAGACAATAAAATACATTAAGTGCTTGAAATCAAATCTAGATCATTACACAATACAAACAATGTATTTAAAAATGAAATGGCATCTTGAAGTGCTTAGAAGCTGCATAGCTAACACTACTAATTTGAGAAGAACGGAACAAACATTTGCTTAAATGTGAAACTAAACCTAGTGATAACTGTGGTTGGGAGCAAGTACGGGAGTACTGAAAGGAAAATTTGCTTTCCACTTGATTAGTAATATTTAATTCAATTAATTGCACAACATCCCTCGATGGAAAGGACCTGTATATTCCAGTGTTCCACAGGGACGCGTTCCATAGGATGGGGAATGTGCTCTCTTGCTCTTCCACGCTTTCGGGAAGGGAAACTCCTGGGGAAACGTTTCCCACGTCCCTCTTTTGGGGGAAACTTGGGGAAACGTGTTTCCTCACATTTCCCCAAGTGCAGAACGTGTTTCTCCCTAGGGGGGGCCTTTTAGGCATTCCTCTGTTTCCTCCTAGGGGGGCTTCTAGGCATCCCCAAATTTTCATCTTTCACAATAAAAATAAATGCAAATTAAAATATTAAAAAATGGTTAAAAATTAAAACATAATTAAACGAAAATTAAATTAAATCCTAGACTAACCTAAGAGTCTAAGACCTTCCTAAACGCTATCCTCTCACGATTTCATTTCATAATCATATTGCAATTAAACTTGGAGCAGTCGTCACTGTTCTAAGTTCTAACTTCTCTGTGTTCATTGTTCGATATCTATTTGACTATTTCAGACTTCAGCATTTGTTGCATTATCTTTTACAAAAATGAAATTTGAATTTAGATATACATTGCATAATGATAATTATGATATTTAGTTTTTAGTTTTTACATGGGTATAGTAACATAGTTCAGTATCATTTACAAATTTGAAATTTGATATGCGAATAAGTAATAGATGTACACCTCATAATGATGAATTTAGTTTATAGTTTTACTTTTTACATGGTAATAGTTATTGTTGGGATTTATCATTTTTATATTTTAAATTAACTTTTATGACTATGACGTCCCTCATTTCCCCAAAATTTCCTTAAAATTTGGGGTAGCTTCCATACGTCCCCTTGTGTGTTTCCCCGCTCCCACACTCCCCCGCCCCGAAAACTCTGTGGAACATTGATATATTCCAGTAATAGACAAGCTTCCCATAAAACAGTATGGATGGGGTTAATTGTCTGTGACTAAGACATGTTATTGGAGTACTACAGCCATAGAATATCGGCTATCAAATTGCTAACAGGTGCAATAGAGCAAGATTTAGAACATAAGTGGTATTCGCCTAAAGTAATGAGTTTATTTGTAGTCTTTAGTAGATTTAGTAGTAAGTCAAAAGGAAGCAAGAGTTAAGTTTAAGTTTAGGTTATGGTTCATCCATGGTGTAAAGAATTCACCACAATCCAACAAAACAATGAGTGAACGATACTCTATGTACAAAAGAATCAACATTTCAATCATCAGTCCATCCACCTTAGAAAGTTGAACGAAGAAGCTCCTCGAGGGTTAATGGAGGTCTAGATAAGGCAAGCGGCTTTCGAAGGGAGCAAACTATGCCATACTGCCTTGGGGAATGCCTCGGGGACTCAGCCTTACACTCCTTTTTACTCTTCTTACACTATTACTTGGAACCTGAAACTCCGCCTTGCGAGACTCCGCCTCGTACCTACAGCCGGTGGGGTGAGAATACACTTTGAAACCTATGCCTCTGACCTCTTGGGAACTCATACTTACACTTTGCCTCATACCTACGTCTTGGGAACCTCAGAATCATATACCTCCTAGGGAACAGACTTAATTAATGCATAAGCTCCGTGAGTGATATGACTAAGCCCGATGACTCTGCCTGAGACAAATGGGTTTATATGGAGGTCTCTCCCTGACTAAACAACCTAATTAAATCTATTTTTGTTTAATGCGGCCCGTTCAGCTATTCCTTTAGCTTTAGCTTAAATAAAACGGAATCAAAATGAAAGTTGAACGAAGAAGCTCCTCGAGGGTTAATGGGTTTCGATGTTGATGGAAAAGGCAAGGTTGGGTATTCAAGTTTACAAATTTTATTTCAATCATTAGGAGGTGTTACCTCCCAAAACTGCAGTTTAAGTGGTAAACCCAAAAACACAAATACAACCCAAGGGGCAGTGGAAAAAGGCTACCGAACTCCTTCGCTATCTTTAGGCTGGGTCTCCTCCAGCACAAGCAAGTTATCCCTAAAATTACGGTTACTAAGTCTAAGTAAATGAAGACTCAAATATCGATGGAGAATTAGACTTAGTTATCTTAGAAACGAGTAATAAGTATAAATACAAATGATGGAATTACACCATAAAAATATAATATAATATTATGAGCAATTAGTGCAGTTATTAAATAGGAGTTCACCTTATTATATATGGTTATTCATGAAGCAAATCATTTCTACTTATAAATGTGGGATAGATTGTTTTACAAAAAAAAATATACACAATTTAGTCGTAAGTCATAAAGTTACTTTTATTATCCAATGTAAACATTAAATCCTAACAAGTTATAAACAGAAATATAAGATGTTCTTTTGAAATGGATGGAAAATCAAAACTAGTGCCTATCCCATTTTCACATGGAGTCAATGTGTCACTCTTGGAAGGTTATTTCCATTAATAATTAAAAATCAAAACTAGTGCCTATCCCATTTAAGCACATAGAGTCAATGTGTCACTCTTGGAAGGTTATTTTCCATTAATAATTAGGGTAATATAGAGATGCGAAAGCATGCTCCAGCCAGCTTTAATTTGCTGTAATACAAATGATGGAATTACACCATAAAAATATAATATAATATTATGAGCAACTAGTGCAGTTATTAAATAGGAGTTCACCTTCTTATATATGGTTATTCATGAAGCAAATCATTTCTACTTATAAATGTGGGATAGATTGTTTTACAAAAAAAAATACACAATTTAGTCATAAGTCATAAAGTTACTTTTATTGTCCAATGTAAACATTAAATCCTAACAAGTTATAAACAGAAATATAAGATGTTCTTTTGAAATGGATGGAAAATCAAAACTAGTGCCTATCCCATTTTTGCATAGAGTCAATGTGTCACTCTTGGAAGGTTATTTTCCATTAATAATTAAAAATCAAAACTAGTGCCTATCCCATTTAAGCGCATAGAGTCAATGTGTCACTCTTGGAAGGTTATTTTCCATTAATAATTAGGGTAATGTAGAGATGTGAAAGCATGCTCCAGCCAGCTTTAATTTGCTGTTTTATACTATGAGAAATTTATTGGAAGGCCCTTTTAAAGGTGCACCTCTTAAAACATGCAACGAGGGTGTTCCTTACTACAAAATAGAAAAGCATACAACAAACTCTAGTTAAATGATGACTACAAAATTAACACCTTCAAAGATAAAACAACCAAAGATCAGGGGAAGGCCCACACCTAAGCCATTCTAATGGAGTAGAACTACCCTTTACACATGACCTACTATAAAATAAAAAAGCATGCAACAAATTCTAGTTAAATGATGGCTACAAAATTAACTCATTCAAAGATAAAACAACCAAGGAACATAATAGGGAAGACCTGCACCTAAGCCCTTCTAATGGAGTAGAATTACCCACATGGCCCTTAAAGAAGATTGTTGCAAGCACTTCCCATTCCAGCAACAATATTCATCAATTTGAAATGAAAAAAAAGCCTCACATTACCCCCAAAAAAATCCTTTGCCTTTACAAGCTATTCAACTAGCCTCAAAGTGTTAAAGTAAAACTTAGCTTTATATAATGGTCCATTAAATATTAGAATTAAGCTTTAATTTCAGATACTATATTATTTTTATTTTTTGTTGTTATGTTATATGTCACTTTATTGTATTTCTTCATTAAGCTTTAATTTCCGACATTATATTATTTTTTGTTGCTATGTTATATGTCACTTTATTCGACATTATATTATTATATTATTTTTTGTTGCTATGTTATATGTCACTTTATTGTATTTCTTCATCTATCCTACATTCATAAATTGGATTGACTCGATCTTGTAGAAATTTCTGCGATTTACTGTTTGCTAGTTTATGTCACATTTCGTGATTTTCACTTACAGCCGGTTTTGCATTGGCTGTAAGTTACTTATGAAATTTTTACTGAACAATTAAACACACAGTAAAAACACTAACAGGCTGAAAAACACATTTAACAATCACATCATAAAATGATAGACTCAGAGAATTTTGGCCAAATCAAGCCCTGGAAAAACCCCCACGGGGAAAACCAGTCAGAGAGAGAGATTTTATTTTCTTCAGCCAAATATCAGAACAGAAATATAGTCAAAAATTCCAACTTATCTCAACCCAGAAAAATGACCAGCTAGCTGCCTCGATTTCTGTGCATGAACAGCAACCTGCTGTTCTCGATTTTTGTGCCGAACTGACCCAAAAAACAGTCAAAGACCGTACTGTATGGTCTGCATTAAATGCAGCCGTACGACCTTGAAATTCGTGCCAGAAATTTAATGCTGCTGCCTCGGGAAACATGCTGTACCTTTCCTCGATTTCTGTGCTGAAGATTTACCTTGAAAACAGTGCCAAATCCATATTGTACGGCCAGCAATAAATGCACCGTACAGCTCCTCGAAAATCGTGCCTGCAATAAATGAGGCCGTACCTTTCTCCTCGGGATTTATGCAGTCTATTAAATGCTGCTGTCTTTCCTCCTCGAAATATGTGCTAGCATTTATGGCTCCTCGATAATCGTGCCCACCAAAATCTTCTCTAGCAGGCTGCCTCGAAAATCGTGCCCTTCTCTCTTCTTCGGCTCTCTCTTCTTCCTTCTCCTCTCAAGAATGAAAAAGTCAAGTGAAA
>LPNX010843970.1:0-50679 GCA_001517045.1 Pseudotsuga menziesii | reverse complement strand
TGCTATAGATATAACTGCCCTGATAGAAGAATATCGAGCAACTGGAGCAAATGTCTCATCATAGTCAACTCCCTCAACCTGTGAGAACCCCCGCGCCACAAACTAAGCCTTGTACTTCTCCACACTGCCATCCGCAGCATGCTTTATCTTGTAAAGCCACTTGGAAGTCACAACTGACTTCCCCTCAGGTCTCGGCACTATCTCCCAAGCATCATTCTTCATGATGGAATGGTACTCTTCCATCATGGCATCTCTCCATACCTGATGCTGGGAAGCCTCCTCAAATGTGGATGGCTCAGAGTCACGAAGACTCGCAACAAGGGCCATATCATACCTGTCTAGCACCACACCAAGCCTGTCTGGCTCCACCACTGTCCTGATCTGCTCCTGGGGCCTACCAAATGTCTCTGCATCCTTCAAGGTCTCCTGAAGCCACGTAGGCTTCCTCTTCCTTGAAGACTGCTCCTCCCAAACTGGTCTTGGGCTCTCCTCATCTGAGGAAGTCCCAGTGCCTGAAGGTCCAACACCCCGAGGACCAGTACCTGATGAACCTATGCCTGACGGACCTGAGATCTGAGGACTCAACCCTGAACCTGTCCCTGAAACTGTCCCTGAAGTACTAGCCACCTGAATCACTGAACCTTTAGAAGCTGTGCCTGTACCCTGTGATCCAGTCACTCCAGAAACCTGTGGACCTGAAAGCTGCATTGAAGAAGCCTGTACCAACTGAGGTGTGGGAGCTGGTGTCTCCCCCTGCTCTAACTCCCTAGACTTCCTGAAGGCTCTCTCCTCATTAAACTTCACTTCCTGTCGGACAACAACTCTCCTCGAGCTAGGTAAGTAAAGCCGATAGGCCTTCAAAGTCTCGTCATATCCCACAAATATGCCTCTCTCTGTGGTGGGATCAAACTTCGTCCTCTTCTCAGAAGGGATGTGAGAGTAAGTCAACGAGCCAAATATGCGAAAGTGGCCCACCTCAGGCTTCTTGCCTAAATACATCTCCTCAGGAGTCTTACTCCCCACTACCCTGTGAGGACTTCTGTTCTGCAGATAAACTGCAGTGCTACATGCCTCTGCCCATAGAAAGAAAGGTAACCCCTGATCATGAAGCATCGCTCTGGCTGCCCCCACAATTGACCTGTTCTTTCTCTCTGCTACTCCATTCTGCTCAGGAGTGTAAGGAACTGTCAACTGTCTCTAAATGCCCTCCTGTCTGCAGAATGCATCGAACTCCTTGGAGGTATACTCACCCCCATTGTCCGATCTCAACATCCGGATCTTCCTCCCCGTCTGCTTCTCCACAAGGGCTTTGAACCTTTGGAAGACTCTCAACACAAGTGAGGACTTCTTGCTCCTCAAGAAGTAGATCCAGGTCTTCCTGGAGTAGTCATTAATGAAGCTAATGTAGTACTCAAAACCTGTCAAAGACAAAGATGACATAGGACCGCATATGTCAGAATGGATAAGATCTAGCACCCCAGCAACTCTCGTGTCACTGCTCGGAAAAGCAGTCTTGGTGTACTTTCCCAAAGCACACCCCCTGCACACATCACTCTGCTCAATGCTGAACTCCGGTAATCCTGTAACCATGCTCCTCAACAATCTGAGAGCGAGGTGATGTAGGTGGGCCATCCTCCGATGCCAAAGCTCACATAGCTCACTGCTGCTGCTGTGTGCTAGAGCGCACTGTGGCTGAAACAAGAGCTTGTACATCTTTCCACATCTGACTCCAATGTCCACGGCACTAGACATACCTGTAGCCCTGGGATACACCTGCACTCTCCCATCTAAAAAGCACACCCCAAGACCCCTGTCCTCAATGGTGGAAACTGACACAAGGTTCTTCTTCAGCCCAGGGACATACAACACATCCCCCAGAGTCATGGGACTCATCGACTCCCTCTGAAATGTAATGGTCCCCCGACCAACAGCTCTAACAACGGTGTTGTCTCCAAGGACAACCTCCACATCTCTACCGGTCTGAGATAGCTTCGAGAACATCTCTCGAGCTCCAGTCATGTGGCTCGAGGCTCCGCTGTCAATATACCAAGTAGTAGAGGTGGATGGACCCCCCTGATGACCTGCCAACAATGAATGCTCACAATCCATATCCATATCTATGCTGGTGGCTAAAGAGACTCTCTCTCTCTCCATCTGTCCAGCATATAGGGAAAACTCCCTCTGAAATGCATCACCAAACTCATCAACCTCTGCTGAGGCTGCTGTCTGCTGTCCCTGTCCCTTCTTCTTCTTCTTGCTTGGACACTGTGAGGCATAGTGCCCAAATGCCTGACATGCATAACACTTTATTTTACTCAAGTCTTTCTTCTTCCCACTCTGTTGCTGCTGCTGCTGGTGTTACTTGGCCCCACCCTTCTTGGGACCCTTCTTCTTCTTTCCCTTAGCTGCCAAAGCCACATTCTCATCATCAACCCCACTGTGAGATGTACTGCCCTGTACAAGACCTCTCCTAGTCTCCTCCTGCACAAAGTCATCCCAAAGTCTATCCCAGGTAGGTAGGTTCTCTCTGCCCACTATGGCTTGCACAAATGCACCCCAAGGCTTTGAAGCCCCATTCACTGCTGTGCATACAAGCTCTGTAGGGGCTACCACCTCCCCAACAGCTGCAAGTTCATTCTTAACTACAGAAATCCTGGTAAGATATGCTGTGACTCCCTCACCCCCATTCATCTTTATACTTTTGAGTTTCTCTTTGAGAACCATTTTCCTGTTCTCATTGGAACTCTCATACAAACTAATCAAGGCTGTCCACATCTCGTGTACCCTATCCTTGCTTGAAATGTGAGGGATTATGTGGTCTTTAACCGCATCTAGAATGATCCTCCTAGCTTTACAGTCCTGCTTGTTGAAGGCTGATAGAGCTGCTGCATCTGTTGATGTGGGAATGACAATCGGATCAGCTGTAGTGTTCCTAACTACATCCGGCCATAACTCATTCTCCTCCAGTATCAGTAAAATTCTGGCCTTCCACGGCACAAAATTTCCTGTCCCATCTAGCCTATCCTCCAATCTAAGACCTGTAGCCATCTCTACACCAACCCAACAAAGTGTTGCTCACTGACAGAAGGTAAAATACTAAAATTTCTGAGTTCTGAAAATTTCTGTGTGTCTGCAAACTATCACTGTTTTCAGCCCCCAAGCTCTGATACCATGTAGAAATTTCTGCGATTTACTGTTTGCTGGTTTATGTCACATTTCGTGATTTTCACTTACAGCCGGTTTTGCATTGGCTGTAAGTTACTTATGAAATTTTTACTGAACAATTAAACACACAGTAAAAACACTAACAGCCTGAAAAACACATTTAACAATCACACCATAAAATGATAGACTCAGAGAATTTTGGCCAAATCAAGCCCTGGAAAAACCCCCACGGGGAAAACCAGTCAGAGAGAGAGAGATTTTATTTTCTTCAACAAAATATCAGAACAGAAATATAGTAAAAAATTCCAACTTATCTCAACCCAGAAAAATGACCAGCTAGCTGCCTCGATTTCTGTGCATGAATAGCAACCTGCTGTTCTCGATTTTTGTGCCGAACTGACCCAAAAATCAGTCAAAGACCGTACTGTACGGTCTGCATTAAATGCAGTCGTACGACCTTGAAATCCGTGCCAGAAATTTAATGCTACTGCCTCGGGAAACGTGTTGTACCTTTCCTCGATTTCTGTGCTGAAGATTTACCTTGAAAATAGTGCCAAATCCATATTGTACGACCGGCAATAAATGCACCGTACAGCTCCTCGAAAATCGTGCCTCCAATAAATGAGGCCGTACCTTTCTCCCCGAGATTTGTGCAGTCTATTAAATGCTGCTGTCTTTCCTCCTCAAAATATGTGCTAGCATTTATGGCTCCTCGATAATCGTACCCACCAAAATCTTCTCTAGCAGGCTGCCTCGAAAATCGTGCCCTTCTCTCTTCTTCAGCTCTCTCTTCTTCCTTCTCCTCTCAAGAATGAAAAAGTCAAGTGAAATGCCTCCCTCAACCCTTTTTGTCTAAACCTTAAGTGGGAATCTAATCCAACGGTGGAGAAAGATCCAATCCAATGGCTAAGATTCAATGAGAGTAAAAATCACATTTATTTAAATCACTTAAATAAATTTACTCACCCACTTAAATTTATCAAAAAGTGACTTTAACTTTATAAAGTCTCATTAAGTAGCTTTTAATGTGAGGGTCACCTTTTTCCCTTTTCTAAGTGACTTAGGCAAAAAGTCATTTAGGGAACAAATTCCTAGGTACAAAAACTAACAGATCTTAGTGTAAACCCTAATAAGAAATTTATAAATTTATAAAGTTGATTGACTCGATCTTAGTGTGACCCTATATGAGAAAGCTTTTGCTCAACTCCAAGTTATTTCCTGGTTTTTTATCTTTTCGATTTTGTTGTAAATGTTTAGCACTTGGGAATGGAGACATTTATGTGTTGTAATTCTCGTAATCTTGCATGAGTTGTTCGGTTCCCGTAAAATCATCTTCCTGTGGATCTTGAACCAATACCATTTTCTTGGTTCCCGTAAAATCATCTTCCTGTGGATCTTGAACCAATACCATTTTCTTGGTTCCCGTAAAATCATCTTCCTGTGGATCTTGAACCAATACCATTTTCTTGGTTCCCGTAAAATCATCTTCCTGTGGATCTTGAACCAATACCATTTTCTTGGAGTTTGACTTTGAACGAGAAGCTTGGTCTATGGAAACCATAAAAGGGAATCTCGAAAAGTATAATCAACACATTGTATGCTGTTAACTTATTTAGACCTTTGCGCAAAGCGCCTTATTGTCATGCAGAGTTTGGATGGCATTCACTTCCCTCAAGTGCTTTGCCTCAGTGCAAGTGAAGCCTATGCCATGATACCAAGATGGTGGGGAGTATCCACAATTTGTTGGAAGCCTATGGACAGATGGGATTTTTCATTCCCTCAAATACTTTGCCTCAGTGCAAGTGAAGATATCCTTGCCATGATACCAAGATGGTGGGAAGTATCCACAATTTGTTGCAAGCCTATGGACAGATGCGATTTTTCATTCCCTCAAGTGCTTTGCCTCAGTGCAAGTGAAGATATCCTTGCCATGATACCAAGATGGTGGGGAGTATCCACATGCTGGAAACCTATTATCGCTCCTTGATGGTAGGCTTGGATAGCTTGATTATGGTCAGTGCAAAGTACTTGATGCAGAAACTCATCTCAAGCTAGCAAAAACAGTGCTTATTTTAAGTGATAACAATGATATCGTGGCTCATATACTCCATCAATGGCAGGAGGCATGTAGTGTCACGGTTTACTAATTCTTCACTGGTCCATGAATTAATGTATCGGCAGCTGGTGGGCAACTCAAGTTATCTCATGTCCACTCGACCGGATTTCTAACATGGTGGTGATAACAACAATTAAATTCTCTTATCATTTATATGAATCAACTTGTGCACCAACAGTCTTGAATGATCAGCGAACTTGTTTCAAAACGGCCATTTATAAGGAACCGGGGATCGATTTCATCATTGATGGAGGAACGGTGGACGGCTAGGACGTTTAGGACAATAGAATCCAAGAAAACCATCTTCAATGAGAAAAACAATTCTCAGATCCATAGTTAACAATGCGTCTCAGCATTCGGTGTCTGAATTCGTCAACTCGTAGACTAGCACTTAAGTTGCAAGAGCGCGTTTTACCACAGGTTTTCGTATGGACGGGTCGAATCTCCATTCAATGAATGAAGTATGCAAGAAAACCCTTGGAGAAGTCAGTTTCCTTTCTGTGGATCGTGGCGCATTTAATGATTGAGCAAGCATGTCCACCTGGAGGTTGAAACGATCCACCTTTTGGTGTGCAATTTTTGTGGGGACTCGTGCACTGTTTGGAGCCTTTCAAGCGTATCTAAGGAAGACCCACATCGAAAGGAGGTCCATAAAATGAGAAGAGTAGGGTTACAGTCGTTTAGATGGAAGGGAAAATCACATGATAGCTCCACCACTTTTCTTATGCCTTGAAAGTGTTTGTATGTGGACATGTTGGAAAGCCTTGGCTTGGACATTAATAAAATTATTTTGGGAGGTTAATTGTTGCCCTTGCTTGCCTTTGAAACTCTCACTCTTGGTTATATTGGGAAGTTAATTGTTGGCCTTACTTGTCTTTCAAACGCGCACCGTTGGTTAGATATACACTATAGTTGGTTATTTCACTCCACCTTCAGCGGTATCTTAGATGTCTATGAATATTTTAGTGTAAAGGAAGTTAGGCACTCTTCTATATAAGAGAGCCTCTTCCTAATCATTCGTCATGGATGGATTTGGAGATTTTTCTCTCTTGAAGCCTAGTGTTATATCTTTTTATGGATCATTTGAAGTTTGAGGGTTTTTTTCTCTTTTTGTAAGTGGTTCTGGGTTTTCATCTTTAACATTGCTAATAATGTGTGGAATAGCTAGAACATGTTATTAGGTCCATAAAAAGATAGTCTTATCACACTAGAAGGATTGTGAGAGAAGTTTCCTCCATTCCTTTGTTATTTTATGCATGAATGTTACATTGTTTCAAAGATCTTTTCTGAACAGGAACTTAAAAATCTTCATTCTATAAGGCATACCCTATTAACGATATCATGGCTCATATACTCCCTCTATGGCAAGAGGCATATGGCTCATATATCTCTCTCGAAATAGGAAGCACACTATGATGCAAGTGCCCCATCCTCTTGTACCATGACTCACACAAGTTGTTTGTGTTATGAACTAGGGCTCAAAACAAGTTCACCTTGTAGCCTGCATAAGTTGTCTTCCCTAAACCTAATCATTTGAGTTGATTATGGGCTAGACTCCTTTGGTCTTACAAGGAATTGTTGGTTCTTGAACTCTAGTACAAAGCCATTATCTTCCATGAATGAAACTGAAAGAATATTCTCGCTAAAACCCATAACAAACAACAATAAACACCCTAACACCCTAGACAATGTTTTCCCTTGAGATGGGAATCCATTCAATGCATGGTTCACTAGCTTCTTGCCTTCAACCTTCTCTCCAATTGTTGCAAGTTGATCAGGAATCTATGTGACCTTCATCAAGTAACTAGTAATTATGTCTAAGCGGCGCATCTCTACAGATCTGGGTTGTTAAACTAGCAGCAATAAGGAAGGTCTTCTTGCATGCATGTGTTCTTGCATGTAGAAGACTTAAATTAGGAAACCAGTTGTATTTAATTTACTTTTCCTAGGTTTACTTTAGAAAATAAATTAAAGTGATCTAAATTAACTTTAGTGAAACACTAGTTAAAGTGAAAGTGAAATTAGGGTTTTTGCTTTACCTAAAGTTATAAAAGAGAAATCAATTGGTGGAGAGGACACACACACTTGTATTTCGACAGAGACATGATATATACATGGAGAGAAAGTCAGACAGAGGATTTAGCTGGGAAGACGGAGGAGCGAGCAGCAGGATCACCGAGCTTCGTACAACTGGGTCATACACTCACGCAGGAGGGTGCTGAGGTTTAGCTGGGGTTTTTCCCAATGATTCTACCGTGTAACTGCATTCGCCAGGTTTGGGTGAATTTGCAGTATTTTTAAAACACTCCATATTTTCTCATAATAAAATCTATATCTGACTGCTGCACTGGTTTTCCCATCTTGGGTTTTTCTGGGGGTTTTCATACCCAAAATAACTGTGTCATTTTTATGCTATGATATTGTGAGTTATTTCTTAGTTTTATATTCTGCTACATACTGTAAATTAAGACTTTCACTTTATTAGACTCTATAGTTAAATTTAAGATTTTCACTTTATTACGAAAGTGAATTACAAAATAGATTTAATTCGAATTACTTCTAGCACATTCACACTAAACCTATGCGGTAGTTCCTATTCCAGATAGGACAATCAACATTGTATAGTACTTTCTTTAAACTCACCATACAGGACTGATTAGCAATTTCAAAAATATTCTTCAAAGTAGTGCATGCAATTTTTTCATCTTTTATATTCCAAAAATATTTTATCGTAAGTTCGGTCACTAGCAAAGTTAAAACTGAAGAAATTTGACTTAGAAAATGAAACTGTTCATTCATGCATTTTGTCAAACATTTTGCAGACACAAGGATTTTAACTTTAAAATTTTGAAAGTAAAACCACACTACTGAAAATGAACTTCAACTTTTTTGTCAACTACTAAAACATTTTTAAGCAAATGAACACAATGAATTTTGGTCAAAAGATCGGGCAAAACCCCACTGCTTTGGGGAAAACCCTAGAAGAAAATTTTTCTTTAAGAAGAGTAAATCTCAGAAATTTTTCTACAACTCAGAAAACTTTTGTTTCTTTTAAACCCTCACTGACAAAATTTCACAAAACAGAACAGTAGCAAAACTACCTCGAAATTTGTGCCAAAAAGTACTGTACAGCTGTCCACACGTGCTGTACGGACTATATGACTGCCACTCAATTCTGCCACGATTTTTGTGCCCGCACGTGCCAGAAAACCCTTGTTGTACGGTTTTGTCAGTCTGCAATAAATGCACCAACAGTTACTCGAGAAATGTGCCCACACGTGCTGTTGTACGGCTCTAACAGATTGTTGTACGGATTTGTTCTTGGCTGCCTTGGGATGCGTGTTGCTCTTGTTCTTGGGAAATGTGCCCTTTCTTCTTGGGGACCTCTTCTTTGTCTTCAATCTTCCTCTCTTCCTCTCTTGATGGTGAGTGTAGTTATTTGTCCTTTCTCATTGTTTCTATACTTTGATTTTGTAACTATCTTCAATAACTACCTAATCTAGGGTTGAAGATCTTTTTACAAAATCAAGGGTCCACAACTAAACTCATTTTTAATAATTAAAACACTTTTAATTATTAAATACATTTTAAGTGAGACCCACTTTTCTAAAGTTATAAAAACACATTCACTTTATTTACATAAACGTCACTTTGCTACATAAAGACATAAGGACAAAAATTCTAGTCCTCTCATCACACCCACACCAAAAATATGGGAGGACCTTCAGAGATACAATTTCAACACTCCCTCCTACCGAGGAAGGTCCACAGCATTGTCTTCACCTCGAACTCCTGCAACAGCTCCCTCATGCTCTAGAATCAACCTTGGAAACAAATGCTCGATCTCGAACTGGAACTCTGACATCTGAGACTCAACCTGAGTCCCATCATTCTGCTCAACTTCACCATCACTTGACTGGCTAAGTCTTATGCCAGTGCTCAGGAGAGAGTTACTCTCCTCATCTCTATCAAATGCAACATCATCATCCTCTGACTCTGAAATCCATCCTCCTACTCCTGCTCCTAGTCGTACAACATGCCCTCTCATGACATATAATCTGTCCCTGCAATCTCCCATCAAGATGGTGGTGTCAACTAGTTCATCCCTTCGATATAGGAAGATATGACCAGACCTGATCATCATCTCGAAGCCATCATCCTCGAATGATGAAACTAAGAGTTTGCTCACTCTCATCCCAAGTACAAATAAAACTCTATGTACTTCCAGGACCTCTCTAAGGTCTAGTTGGAATCTGACTGTTCCAACCCCTTTAATAGCAATCTGAGGACTATCAATGTCTGTCTGAATGAAGTGTCCCGGCCCCAGCATTGTAATCATCTGAAAAGAGTCATAGACTCCAGTCATGTGTCTGGTTGCACCGCTGTCAACAACCCAGACATGCTCAAATATGGAACTCCCTATGCTGGAATCAATTGAGACAAGAGAAAACTCTTGCTCAAACTTTGTAGCAAACTCATCTACAACTGCAGATGTTGCTACATCTCTTTCAATCTTCACAATATTCTTCTCAGGACATTTTGCGGCATAGTGTCCCAACTTGCCACAATGAAAACATTTGATCTGACTTAGATATTTCTTCTTCTTATTCTTGGACTTTGCTGCAAGTGCCACATTCTGCTCAGCATCCTCACTAGTTTGGCCCACGTGTGCCCCATCTCGGATTTCCTCTTGGGTGAAGTCATCCCACAATCTAGACCAACTTCCTCTGCCCACAATACAGTTCACAAAAACCTCCCACTTTTTGGTGAAGCCCTTCAGGGCTATCCTCACCAGTTCTAAATCAAGAATGGTTTCTCCTACTGTTGACAACTCGTCCTTAACTTGTGTAACACGAGTCAAGTAAGAGGCTACACCTTCATCACTTTTCATTTTAATGCTATGTAGCTTGTCGTTTAAGGCCATCTTCCTATTTTCATTCTTTGCTTCGAATAATTTGGTCAAAGTGTCCCACATATCTTTAGCAGTTTTTTTTTTCTGCTAGGTGTGGTATGAGATGGTCTTTAACCCCATCCAAGATAATTCTCTAGGCTCTGGCTTCAAGAGCTTCAAACTCCACAAACTCATCTTTATCTGTTGACTTAGTCATGACACTATTAATAAAACTCCAAACCCTAAGTTCTTTCAAAACAGCAGTAATTTGTACCTTCCATGGAATGTAGTTGGACACTCCATCCAACCAATCCTCATACCTAATGTTCATCATGGAAAAATAACTTACAACCAAAAATTAACTGAAGAAAATATCTAACAATTTTCTGAACCTTCAGAGAACACTTGCTAAACTTCTTTTTCAGTATGACTCTGTTAAAATGAGATCTGATACCATCAGCTCTGATACCATGAAGAAATTTGACTTGGAAAATGAAACTGTTCATTCACGCATTTTGTCAAACATTTTGCAGACACAAGGGTTTTAACTTTAAAATTCTGAAAGTAAAACCACACTGCTAAAAATGAACTTCAACTTTTATGTCAACTACTAAAACATTTTTAAGCAAATGGACACAATGAATTTTGGTCAAGAGACCGGGCAAAACCCACTGCTTTGGGGAAAACCCTAGAAGAAAATTTTTCTTTAAGAAGAGTAAATCTCAGAAATTTTTCTACAACTCAGAAAACTTCTGTTTCTTTTAAACCCTCACTGACAAAATTTCACAAATCAGAACAACAGCAAATCTACCTCGAAAACTGTGCAGAAAGTACTGTACGACTGCCCACACGTGTTGTATAGACTGTACGGCCTCCACTCAATTTTGCCTCGATTTTTGTGCCTGCACGTGCCAAAAAACCCTTGCTGTACGGTTCTGTCAGTCTACAATAAATGCACCAGCAGTTACCTCGGGAAATGTGTCCACACATGCTGTTGTGTGGCTCTGACATATTGTTGTACGGATTTGTTCGTGGCTGCCTTGGGATGCGTGTTGCTCTTGTTCTTGGGAAATGTGCCATTTCTTCTTGGGGACCTCTTCTTTGTCTTCAATCTTCCTCTCTTCATGGTGAGTGTAGTCATTTGTCATTTCTCATTGTTTTTATACTTTGATTTTGTAACTATCTTCAATAACTACCTAATCTAGGGTTGAAGATATTTTTACAAAATCAAGGGTCCACAACTAAACTCACTTTTAATAATTAAAACACTTTTAATTATTAAATACATTTTAAGTGAGACCCACTTTTCTAAAGTTATAAAAAGGAAAACACATTCACTTTATTTACATAAACGTCACTTTGCTACATAAATACATAAGGACAAAAATTCTAATCCTCTCATCACACCCACACCAAAAATATGGGAGGACCTTCAGAGATACAATTTCAACAAAAACTAGCATAGATCCATTTTAAAACCAGATCTATTAAGCATTGAGAGAGATCCAATTTCTTGAGGTGTACATTTTTTTACCATTTGGATCTCTCTCAGTACTTGATAGATCTGGGTTTAAACTAGATCTATGCTACTTTAATTTTTTTTTTTTTTATTTAAGCCTATATGTAATTTACATTTTTCATTTTTTTTTTAGTATTTTTATTTATATCGGCTAGCATAACGTGATTAACGTCACAGGATCTCCCCCATACTGGGTTGGAGAGCACCTCGCTTCTCTAGGTGCAATTAGCAGGGCCTCCCTATTTTTGCTTTCAAATTTAGTAATGGGATATTGATCTGTTGTGGGTTTGATTTCCGTACTGTTTACTACTTCCCATAGATTTTTTAACGAAATAATGTTTTCCACAAACTGTACCAGTAGCATAATGTATTCCCTTCAATCGTTAAGACTTCAAAAGAGAATATTTTCATCCCATTTAAAGGGAAAAGAGAATTGAGTTACGGGTTACCTCTGGTTTTCACTTAACCCTCAATCTATGATAGTCCGACTTCTGAACTAGTGTTGCTCTGTCTTACCAGTGCCCTCTGCCCTCTGTCCATTTTGTACTACACTCCCACTTGTTGCTTTGTTACTAACTTAAACAAAGAAACTGATAGCCAGAACCCAATAACCATATGTATTCTGCAGTTTTCTTCAATCAAACTGAAAATTCCTCAGCTACTATATCGAAATATGGAAGCTCCTTATTTGCAAAAATTTTAGAAGTAAATATCTTTGTCAGCTAGGAAAATATAACTCCGGAAATATTCTCCTTCAGGTCACAGAAGACTGCATTGTTGTTCTCTTCGGGTAGCATTATGCTCACGTGTAAGAAAGGCATTTGTATTCCAATTGCTCTCTTCTATACAAACTGTGATATGCTGTCTCTCTTTACAAACTCGAGAAGTGGCTTGTTTTGACAAACGGTCTCTCTTTCACATGATATTCAGGTTGTTTCTTGTTTGAGTTGTCGCATCAGGCTCCTTTCTCTGTCTCGGCGTATGGTTTTCCTCCTGCCTCTTTTTGGGCACTGTTACTGGTTGAATTCTCCCCAAAGCATTCTTCCCCAACATTGGATTCCAAGATAACATTTCACAATTTTTTAATAATGTGCATGCTTCCTCGACAATGGATTATTGAGTTTTCTACTACAGTAATCTCCTATCTCCAAACAAAAATTTAATTACCCCTTCTTTCATGTCATGCCATTTTATTTGTAAGCCTCAACTTAGGGAACAATCGATATTAAAGTCCCCAAAACCCCCTTTTTTTAATATATATATTTTTCAATTGAAAATCATCAACAATGTTTAATAGTTGAACTTTGGGCTTTTAAATTCTCTAATGTTTTATCTTCGACTCCTCTCTTTTCAGACTCTTGGTGTCCTCTTTCATAAACACGCAATACTATTGTCCTTTTTGGTTTAGAATAAAAGAGAATGGTGCACGATAAGCAATGTGATTCATTAAGAAAGAGGTAACTCTCGAAGTAATTACCTTTTTATATGAATTAAGCCTAAGTTAACAATAGTTAGTACACCCCTAACCGTTGTCGCTCCTAATGTTGAGAGTTTCTGGAGTTTTTCCTCCACATGTGTGCTTTGTGTGGTTTTTTTTCTCCTTTGTAGCCTTTAGGCTGTGATACAAGCTAAGTTATAAACCCGGACAAACTCCTCCACGTGTGCTCTATGTGGTTTTTTTTCTCCTTTGTAGCCTTTAGGCTGTGATACAAGCTAAGTTATAAACCCGGACATGCTTTGTATGAGCATGTTGAAGGAAGGAAGGAAGGAAATATTTTAACGTCCGCGAGGCTAAGAATAGCCTATGGGACAGAGCAACTCGCATACTGTTTTCTGCAATTCAATCCTTTGTCTATTCAACTTGATGATGAGCGCCCCCAATTTTTCCACAGTTCCCTCATTAAATAAATCATCCCAAGATTTATCCGTCAAGACATTTGCGTACTTGTCCCTATTGTCCTTAAAGGCTTCACACTCTAAAATGAAATGTTTTTCTGTCTCCACCTTACCAGTGGTGCAAAAAATACACTCTTTTTGCCCAAGCTTCTTTTGGCCTTTTCCAATGCCCAGTCTCACAACGGAGTTGATGGGAATTAGTTCTTAATTGAGCAATGAGAATTTTGGCTTTCCAAGGTATATTGGCCCCTATGTACACCTTTTGATGTTGATTGTAGGTAGGGTTAAACTCTTGAATATAATACTTACTCTTTCTCCCTAGCTCTTTATCCCAAGTTCACTTGTGGAACTTATTGATAACAAAAGCCTTTATTTCTTTACTATTCGTAGGGCAAGTGCTCAAGCAAATACCCCACTTGCTAAGCCATTTAATATTTTGCCGCATCCAAGTCTTCTTTCTTTTGCACAATATGTCATTGAAGACAACCTTAGGCCATCTACCTTCTTCCATTTGCTCAACTCTTTTTAGATATCTTATGAGTCTCACCATAGTGATTGCTTCAATAGAAGCCACCCCCATTTCACTTAGCATGATCTCGTATGGCACTGAACTCGTAATTTTGAACTTGCTTGTGATCATGTGTTTTTGAATCTTTTCTATTTGCTTCCACTGTAAGTCAGAGGTATTGCTGGCCCAAACTTCACAACCATAGAGAACAACTGGGATCACTAAGAGCCCAAAAAGGGTGTGCATAGTTTTCCAGTCCCATAACTCTGCCTCTCTACACCTATTTTGGAAAGCATAAAACGCTTTCCAACCTCCCAGAGTTCCTTTTTTCCTGCAGCCTTCCCAACTCAAGCTTTTGTTGAAGTCGATTCCGAGGTACTTGTAATCTTCCACTACTTCAAGGGTATTGTCTTCAAAGTAGAACTTATGTTGTTTATGTTTTCTTTTGCTAGAGAAAACTACCACTTTCGTCTTGCTAGCATTTACTTGCATCCCAACTGTTCTACAAAAGTGCTCAAGGGAAATCAAGTGCTCTTGTGAGCCAAGAGCAGACTTAGCAATCAAAATAAGGTCATCTGCATACAAAATAAGCCTTATCACATACTCACCCACGAGGACGCCATCCCTGCCCTCTAAGTTTAACCACTCTTCAAGTTTGTCAATATATAAGCCAAAAAGGGTAAGGGATAATGGGCACCCTTGCTTGACCTTGATATCACTTCTGAAACTTTCGGAGATACCATCTGATGTTCTGATTTTGACTGTGACCTCCTCATATAGACTGTGAACAACTGCTCTAAGATGTATAGGAACCCCAAGTTCCTCCATTCTGTGACATAGCTTATCCCTGGGAACCGTGTCAAAAGTTTTTTTGAAATCGACAGCAACAAAAGGCTTCCTCTTTTTTCTCCCACACTTTTTCAATGATGTGCCTTAAAGTAATACCATGGTCCACCATGGAATGTTTAGGTTTAAAACTTACTTTCCCTTTAGCACGCTTGTCCCTTTCTTCCGCCCACTTGCTAATCCTATTTTCTAGCATGCTTCCAAATAGCTTTGCAAACAAGGGGTTTATCATTATGGTCCTGTAATTGGAGGGATCATTGACATATCCGCTCTTGAAAAGAGGAATTGTGAGGCTAGTTGTCCAATCTGTAGGGAATCCCTGCTGAATGATGTTGTTCAAGATTCTCGTAATGTGAGGTGCAAGAGTTTTTGAACCCCACTTTAGATATTCAACTTGAACTTCTACTAAATCTTTGGCTTTTCCAACACCCAACTTCTTAATACTCACCTCAATCTCTTGCACGGTGAAAAGCTTAGTAATGGTGGCGATGTTAACTAAGGGGGGAGGGGGTTCAACCTTAGGATTCCGCTCATAGAGTTGCCTTGCATACTCAAGTCATTGGTCCGCAGTAATATTGTTTTCAGTTTGCTTCTGGCTTGCTTGAAGTTCCTTCCAAAATAGTTTGGGGTTATTTTTCTCAAATAAGATTAGCTCTTCCCTCCTTGAGACCATGAAATCAATTTTTTTCTTTCTTATAATCTGCTTGTAGCTTTTTAACTCTCTTTCTTTCCAGTTTGGCTCTCTCCATCTTCTCCTTGCTTTTTTGCACTCCTCATCGAACCAAGCATTAACAAGAAAGCAATTTGTTTCACTTTTCCTATTTTTTGTTATTTTGCATTTTGTTAGTGCCCTTTGAATTAAATTGGTTAGCTGCTAATTATTAAGGCCTTGGGACAGAATTTCCTCCCTCTTACAAAATCTCTCTAAAGCCTTCCTAAAGATATTACAGTTCTCTTGAGTCAAAAGAATTCTGCCCTCAAAAGGTTGTTGAATGTGCTGATTTTTTGTCCCCACCTGCTGCTTATCAGTCCAAGAAAGACTTAGATAGATCGGTTTGTGATCAGATTTTAGATCCCAGAGCTGTTCTCCAATCATAACTTCCTCCATTTTCTCGCATAGGCCATGTGAACAAATTGCACAATCCACCACACTTGCTTCATTGTAGGTATTACAAGTGAAATTATCAGAGTTTGTCCATCTAGGCAAACCATTGTAGGTAAGCAACTGTTCTCCAAAGAAATTGCAGCTTTTGTTGTCTTTTGAAATTCTTGTCCATTGATGATTTCTTTCTTCTGTAAGCCAAATAGGATTGCAATCTTCCCTACGACAAAGAATGCTAGCTTGTTCACTTGCGGTCCTGGCGTTGAAATCTCCTACTAGAAGGATTTCACCTGCGTGAGAATACTTCACAATATCATTTTTTAATACTGCAAAAGGGTCTTTATGGTCGAGCCTCCTCCTTTTGTAAATTTTCGAAACTTGTGGGACGAAGTATCATGCTGCAATTCTGATGACATTTCCATTTTCTGATATTTTAAACCATATAAATTGTTTATTTGAATCTTCTTTTTCTAGTTGAATGTAACAATCTACCTTTTTCTTCACTAAGACCATGATACCACCGTGACCTTTTCCATTCTCTGCTGCCTTGTTCCATACTGCCTACTTTGAATAAAAAATTAAAATTTGCATTATGTTGAAAGTATTTTGGTATTTCTCCTCTTGGTGTACAGCTTCTAGAGAGCGTGGACAGTCTTGTTGAATACTGAATAAAATCAACTACTCTCTTGTTGTAGCCTGTAAAATTCTGCATTTGGCCTTTTTCATGAAAACTGACATTGCGGTATGCTGAAGCTATTGTGATAAGAATTAACAGCTGATCTCAAAGAGGATAATAGGGATGCTATGCTTCTCTTGCTGATATTAGAGTGCATCTGCTCTATTACATTCTTCCATAGTGCCAGCATGATACGAGACATCTTGGATGCAATCAGAAGTGAAAGGCATGCATTGTTTTAGCAGCAGTTAGTTTGTAATGGCACCAAATCGTTTCTTGGCATTTTATTCTCCTGGAAACACTGTGATGGGCACTATTATACTATGTAACTATACCTTGCCATTGTTGTGAATGGTAAAGTGATGATGGTTATGGAAATGTATAGAGCAGAGTAACCATCAACTCTATCAAGCTCGCTCATTCCCCCCTTGTATGGGAGCGAGTTCATCACTGTGAACAGCAGGGAGATACAAGAACGGTTAGGGTTTTGAACCAAAATAGTGATCTGCAAGTTACAGGAAAAAATAAAAAAAATCGAAAATCAAGGGCTGAAGATAGTAAAAAATTGTAGTTTACCACTCAGCGAAATTTTAGCTCTTCACCCCCTGGATCTTGCCGGAGGCCTAATTTAGTCTTACAGTCATAGTACCACAGCCTGGAGGGCTTGAAGAAATATTCCAGATAGGAAGAAAATCCTAGAGAGCGGAACTGGTAAAGCTCTGGAGAAGCCCTAAGCTTAAGGCTCTGATTTAAATTGATATGAGCACAATAACAACAATGTAGATATTCACACAAGACAGGAGAAGAAAGCATGTAAGTATCAGAGAAGATTGTCCAAATTGTACATGCACATTCATCTTCATCTGTATTACTCTGTAGACAGTACAAAATTGTGGGAAGAGTGATTAAAATTGACCGAGTCTCCAACAAAATACAATAAAGTGGGTGAATGATCGATTTAGCGTAAGTCGCTCAATGGGAAAAGGATAAAGTAAAAATATAATACATTTTCAGTAAGCTATGTCTCATCAAAGCCGGGGAAGGTAAGTTTAACCATGGAAACAGTAATTCTTCTCTGGTCCCTCTTGCTCTTCTTGTGACTTGAACTCAACTACGCCTGTCGAAACGAGGCAACCTTCAAAGGACTACATCAACCCCCCTCTTATAGAATATACCACATCAAGTATGCACTGCCAAATCAGACAAATTGAAAGGAAAATAAAAATCAACATACAGTTCCCACTTTCTCACCCCCACATACACACAATTTTCCTTTTTGTTTTAGTGATGGGGTATTTGCATGGAATCCAAACCAATGTTATCAAAACCAGACCGGCCATCAAACCAAACAAGCTCAAAAATCTGAACTGGAGCCAGAAAAAAAAAACAAGTCAACCAAAAAGCACATAGAATATTCAAATTAAAAAAAACATCTATTCATGTGCATCCATATGAATCCAAACCATTATACACAAATATGCAAAGTTTCTCATGTATATAGCTAGTAAGGATGTATATAACTAAAATGGCATCGAGTGCAATCCATATTTGACCCAAAATACATAAACAAAGAGGCTCTAAATGGCCTCTACAGTCCAAAGAACTTCATGCTACAACAAATAACTACACATCATAAAAATCATTGCCTATATTGGGACCCTATTCATCAAGCACCCTGTGCTCCCCTCCTCTTGGCTCTAGCCCTTGCCTCCTTGAATCTCGAAGTTGATCCTCCAAGGACATTAGTCAACACCTATGAAACCAAATTCGTCCAAAAGGGCCTGCGTGTCCCGTGTCCGCGTGTCGGACACGGACATGCTGACAAAACGTGTCCGACACGTCTTTGCAGCATGTCCTGTTTTTGGACACGTGTGTCCGAGCGTGTCCTGTTTTCGGACACGCATGTCCGAGGACTGTCAGTGCGTGTCCGGAAAACAGGACACTTTTTCCACAAAAAAAACGCCCAGAATTGCTTTAAATCAAAAATTTTACTTTCTTTTTATCATTTGCAAGTGTGGAGAGGGTTCTAAAGTGTGTTTGGTGTGCAGGGGAAGAAGATTTGAAGGATTTAAATGTGTAATTACTAATGTTAAATGTGCACTGAAGGGTCCTTTGCCATCTATTTGTAGCTTGGAGTTCCACATTAGCAATATTTTCACAGACAATCTCAATGCTCCATAAACCTTCAATATATTAGACAGTAAAATATTAAGAAAGATAAATGCAGAAAGAAGTGATAGCAATAATAAAACTCATTAAGTACACTAATCAGCCACAGCTATCATTGTCAACAAGTGTTCACAGCTGAAACAAGAAAAAATGCATAAACAAGTTAATTGGCATGTAATCAAGCTAATGCATCACTAGTCTACTATAAAGTACAATTGATCACTAGAAGCAAAGAAAAGGCAAAGAAACTAAGTAATGGAAAGAAAAACAGTTGTTTTCTCTCACAGAGAGCAAAGAAATGCTTCGGTCCTTTCTTACATCTATAGAAGACAATGTTCACTTGAGTTGCAAATAAAGTTGGCTTACCACAAAGAGCCTCTTATAATTTGGCAAAAACTATATGAACAAAACCACTAATCTTTCATTCATATAGTAGAATAACATCTGCCTTTTGCTCTCTAAGGTGGCCTTCTACTTGGAACACCTTTTGCAGTGCGGGGATGGGCCCATTGTCCACCCCGAGTACACATAGTATCATTGGCCACATGGTCTCAAGTTTCCATTCAGCCATCTCAAGGTTTGCTCTCACCAACATCAGGTCAAATTTTATCATTGTATTGAACAGGTGAAGAGGATATGTCAGTTATCCCATCTACAGGAGGTGGAGTTTGAGGAGCATTTCGTTTTGAGATGCATCATATACTACAATATCCATTGGACATTTGAGTATTATGTGACTCTGAAGGGTCCTTTGCCATGGGACATTTGAGTATTATGGATAAGAGGATAAATGTGCATTGATTTTGATTTCTATTGAATATTTGTAAAAATTTGGATCTATATGTCTATATTTTTAATATATATAATATTTAAATATATATATATATATAACATGTCCTACGTGTCCTGATTCCGGGGGTCACTGTGCCCGTGTCGGACACTCGAATCCCCGTGTCCCGTGTCCCCGTGTCAGGTGACTTAGGTCAACACCCTACAATTTTGATGAAACTTCCTAATCCAAGCGTTAAAACAAGGTAGAAAATTTTCTCAGTGTTGCACCGTATCCAAGTGTAATCAGCTAGCCCGTATCCAGGTTAAGGAGGAAGATGTTCCATCTTCAGAATATAAGTAAATAAATGATTAATATATGAATGAATAATTGATTACAATGGGTCCTAAATATGGCTTGGCCATCAATTATTGAAGAGACACTTCTCTTCATAAACTCTATTTAATATTATTAATAATAATTACTATTACTAATGCTTATCTATTATTTACTATTTTATAATTGTAACATTGCCTTCCCCTTCAGAAAGCTTTGTCCTCAAAGTTGAGTTTGCTCAAGTCGTTTTTTATTCTAGCTCTGTGTCGAACTGATGACTTGAGACATGCAATGTTGATTACGACCATTGCTTCATTTTGACTATTTTGCCTTGGCATTTGCATTAAGTATGAACTTGGTGAAGTTTTGTTTACGCTTTTGCCACTTGTGTGATTGTTTCTTTTAACTATTTTTGTCGTCAACTGAACAGACTCGACGGACATGACGACATTAACTATTTTCTTGTTGTCATTCCCAACATATTCTATGTCAATTCCCTTGAACGGGCTCTTTGTGCTTATAATGCTCATAAGAACACCAGTCTTATCTTGTGTCTAATAGATATTATAGTTGTTTTCATTGATGTTCTTTATAGCCGTCCTTGTGATGACATATGTCTTTCGTGCGTTTGTTATTGTGACATTATTGTCGATGCATTGATCATCTTTATTGTTAGCAACATCGACTTGTCTCTTATCACAATCTTGGTCAGAATCATCTTTCTCCTTGTCAATTATTTTGTTGTCAGTTTCTTCATTACTAGGGTATGCTATATCATTGTCTTGCATATTATCTTGATCGATGCCATTACTCTCATCGGGGATGACATAATGGTCTAGTGTATCTTCATTTTTTACATCAGCTTGGGTGGCTTGTTCTACGCGATTTTCACATCCATCTTCATTTCCTTTAAATGTTTCGTCAACAGATTTTTTTATTTCATCTATGTCATTAAGGATTTTCTCAAGGAGATTCATGAATTCTTTACTATAAGATGCCATGGATATTGTACAAAGGACTTTTTGGCTTCCGAGGTAAGAAGCTTATTATTATATTTAATAATATATATATATATATATATAATTTTTTAATAATATTATTATTTTTAACAATATTAAAATAATAATATTTGAAATCTTGAAATATTATAATGCAATATTATAATTTTTTTGTTGAGCGTGTTATTAGGGCTTAGGGTTGAATAGAAGCGTTGTAGCGGAATGATGAAGGACATGGTGTGTTGGTGGATGGAAGTGAGAGGAGACGTAATGATGGAGATAGGAAGAGGAGCGAGGAAGGTTCCAAGGAGAGTGCATAGATGGAGTGGTAGGATGGTGTCAAGGGAGTTGGCGAGGGAGTGTAGCAAGAGTATAGCAGGCGAAAGTGGAAAGGAGGGTGCTTGGGAGAGTGTTGCAGCACCGAAGGCAGGAGCGCTTGGTGGAAGGAGCAGGGGACCCGTAGGCTGGGGTGAGAAGGAGCGTGGGTGTGGTACAGGCAAGGGAGGGAGTGAGGACGCGTAGGGGAAGTCGAAGCTAGGGCGCGGGTAGGAAGTTGAGCGTGGAAGAGGAGCGGAGGTGGTGGAGGGAGAGTGCATGCAGTTAGGAGAGTGAACGTAGGTCGAGAGATGAAGACGACGCGGTTTGCATGTATGTGCATTATAGGGATGTGGAGGAGGAAGCAGAAGGGAGCGCAACATTGGGGAAGGAGCAACTGCGAAGTGGATATGTCGGGGGAGAGAGCGAAAGATGGAGGATGGAGCAGGGATGGCGAGCAACGGGGGAGAATGAATGTTGGTAGGGATGTGGCAACATGCGGGGCTGTGGGAGTAGAGGAGAAATGTGGAGGTATGAGTTGAAACAAGGATGCAAGGGATGGCGTAGCAATGACAGGAAAGGAGAGTTGGGTGACTACGGGGAAGAGGAGAGCAGAGGGTGGATGGATTGGAGTGCAAATTGAGTGTTTTGGAGGAGCTGAATCAGAGCTCAAATTAGGAGCGAATCCGCTCTAATACCTGTTACCACGTATACATTTTCAACCGAGCTTCCTTTGATGCAACATGCAGACTTGTCTCTTTTTCTATTCTAGGCTACTTTTACATGGTGTATCAGCATGGATCTTTACAGCTTCATTTCATCACAAATCCTTGCTCCTGATATTTTCCTTGCCAGGACTAAGATTCAAGAGCCCATTGAGATGATTTTGGTGATGATCTAGTTCATTAGAGCATAGCAGCAGACCAAGAGTTGGTACACACAGTTATAGAGGAGCTTATCAGTTGGAGACATTTATACATGGTGAGATCAGGTATATTTCCTTGGTTTAGTTTTGCTCTGTGAAGTATCTTAAAAACCTATGCTTGTCATGTTAGGATGATTATGGTGACCTGCGCTTATATGTTATGTATTGCTCTAACCTATGTTATGATTTATCGAAGAATTCAATGAGAAGACTATTTCCCATGCCATGCTCGAACAAAGTATAAACCTTAGTGCTAGGTTGGTCCCATGTCATTTCTTCTCGTCCATCCATTTCATTCATTTTGGTTTTATACCATGACTCGGATTGATGGAAACTTGTGAGATTGAAGATCCTTTCCCCATTCTGACCCCTATGTATGATAGACTCCATGTTGCTATGAGTCTCTAGCTATGAAGTATGTGTCTTGGCCAGTGTCGCTGGGTTCACAGGGTTGTTCTCCTTGAGTCCTCAAAACAAGTGCTCCACCATAACAATGTTGCTAAACACTAAAGCATCGGAACACATAAAAGCTATATCTAAAGGATGCAAAAAAGTATAAAATATTGAAATGGTAGTCAGTGGCCAAGAGGTTGAGCACTCATTCCTTGTATAATGTAAGGCTCAATTTTCCCTCCACAGGGGCACCAAGGAGAGGCAAACCCGTCGGGGCTATGGATTGCTCGCTGGCAGCGGGTCTAGGCCTTAGTCATTTACTGGAAGCCCAGAAGGCTTTCCACGGCACCTGCTCTTGTAGGCTAGCTACCATCTTATGTAAAGTGTGAAAATATTGAAAGGTTAATGGTCAAAGGATGAGCACTCACTCTTTGTATAGTGTTCGACTCAATGGTTCCCATAGGGCCACAGGGTGAGACTAGCCTAGAAAGGTTGGGTCTTTGTCAGTACTGGAGCCCAGAAGGCTTCCAGGGCACCTGCCTTTGAAGGTTGACCTGTATTGCAATTAAGTTGCAAAGGAAAACTTGCTAGAGTCTGAGGGAAGCATACCCAAGTACTTTACCCATCTGTGAGACACCTCCATTCCCTATTGTTACCGTCATACATATGTCACCTTCGTAGAGTATATTGGTTATCATTCGGATAGATCACTGAGTCAAAGGCAGTCAAGAGTCATTTCCCCTTGCCTTAGCTTTGTTTTTCCACCCTCACCCATCTATAGCACATCTTTTACACTTTGTAAGTATGGCATGTACAAGCAGATTTCTAGAGGACTCTAAGATTTTTCGGAAGCAAAGGTATATCTTATTATTATTATTATTATTATTATTATTATTATTGGTCACCATGATTATGAATAACTGACTCAAGTTGGATTTTGATATAAATCATTAGAGCATTTCTTACCTTGGATGCTTGCAGGATCATATTGGCATGTTATCTCCCCTTGATTTTGGGTACTTTGACCTAGTCAACCCAGTTGACCAAGTCACTCACGGTTCCCTAGGTAGTGACTCAAAAATACAATATGGTAAATATGTGTTCTAGACATGCCCACGACCAATACTCTAGTTTCAGTTTTGAGAGTTTGGCCTCGATTCTCTAGAAAAGTGATTATTATCACTTAATTATTGGCCAAATGATCAATTTTTATTCCAGATGGCAGTATGATTAGTTCTCCTAGATCAAGGCAGTGTTCCAGGGGGTATGAGTAGTCACTTATACCATTCTTTTGTGTCTCCAGATCATCCACTACAGACAGTTTGCCCCAGTTTGCCTTTTGGAGAGAGTTATGATGGATTTATTAGTTTCCAGAGATTGTACTAGCAAACAATGAACTAGAAAATCACTGAAAAAGTCGATTTGGCCTCCTTGGTCAAGGAAATGGCTCGGAATTTTGGCAGATGATGTTTCTCAGCATCTTGGGCAGTCCTCCAGCAGTTTTTAGTCAGCAGATGTCCCGATTATTTTACTGTGGCTCAGCCAATGAGGAAATCCCCCCAAGGGGCGCCCCCTCTAATTGGCTATTGATGTATTTCATTGTTATATCTTATGTTACGAAGTTGTAAAGGGGGCTAGGGTGAATTAAGCCCCTGGTGACCCCCTCCTATGTTATATCATGTCATATCTTATGTTATGTTGTGACATTTCACCTTAGAGAGGCGTCCTTGAGTAAAGTGCACCCCCTCTTTGACTTAGTAACTCGATCCATGTTGAATTGTATCCCTGAAAGGGCCTCCCATATTTTTGGTGTGAGTGTGATGAGAGGACTAGAATTTTTGTCCTTATGTATTTATGTAGCAAAGTGACGTTTATGTAAATAAAGTGAATGTGTTTTTATAACTTTAGAAAAATGGGTCTCACTTAAAAATGTATTTAATAATTAAAAGTGTTTTAATTATTAAAAGTGAGTTTAGTTGTGGACCCTTGATTTTGTAAAAAGAACTTCAACCCTAGATTAGGTAGTTATTGAAGATAGTTACAAAATCAAAGTATAAAAACAATGAGAAAGGACAAATGAGTACATTCACCATCAAGAGAGGAAGAGAGGAAGATTGAAGACAAAGAAGAGGTCCCCAAGAAGAAAGGGCACATTTCCCAAGAACAAGAGCAGCACGCATCCCAATGCAGCCTAGAACAAATACGTACAGCAACTATCAAAGCCATACAACACCACGTGTGGGCACAATTTCCAAGCTAGCTGCTGGTGCATTTATTGTAGACTGACAGAATCGTACAGTAGGGGTTTTTTTGGCACGTGTGGGCACAAAAATCGAGGAAGAAAAGTGTGCAGGCCGTACAACACGTGTGGGCAGCCATACAGCAGGTCGTATAGTACTTTCTAGCACAGATTTCGAGGTAGTTTTGTTGTTGTTCTGTTTTGTGAAATTTTATCAAAGGGTTTAAAAGAAACATAAGTTTATTGTAACAAATTTCTAAGTTTTACTCTTCCTAAAGAAAAAATTTCTTCTAGGGTTTTCCCCAAAGCAGTGGGGTTTTGCCCGGTCTTTTGACCAAAATTCATTATGTCCATTTGCTTAAAATGTTTCAGTATATGGCAGAATTTTGAAGTGCATTTTCAAAAGTGTGTTTTACTTTTCATTAAATTCAAGTTAAAGCCCTAGTTCATGAAACTGTTAGACAGAATGTGTGAATGAACTATTTCATTTATTAAGTCAAGATTTTATTCATGGTATCAGATCTCAGTTTAACAAAGTCATACTGAAAAAGAAGTTTAGTAGGTGTTCTCTGAAGTTTCAGAAAATTGTTAGATATTTTCTTCAGTTAATTTCTGGTTGCAAGTTATTTTCCATGATGAACATTAGGTACAAGGATAGGATGGATGAAGTGTCCAACTACATTCCATGGAAGGTACGAATTACTGTTGTTTTGAAAGAACTTAGGGTTTGGAGTTTTATTAATAGTGTCATGACTAAGCCAACAAACAAAGATGAACTTGAGGAGTTTGAAGCTCTTGAAGCCAGAGCGCCTAGAGAATTATCTTGGATGAGGTTAAAGACCATCTCATACCACACCTAGCAGAAAAGAAAACTGCTAAAGATATGTGGGACACTTTGACCAAATTATTCGAAGGAAAGAATGAAAATAGGAAGATGGCCCTAAAAGACAAGCTACATAGCATTAAAATGAAAAGTGATGAAGGTGTAGCCTCTTACTTGACTCGTGTTACACAAGTTAAGGACGAGTTGTCAGCAGTAGGAGAAACCATTCCTGATTCAGAATTGGTGAGGATAGCCCTGAAGGGCTTCACCAAGAAGTGGGAGGTTTTTGTGAAGTGTATTGTGGGCAGAGAAACTCTTTCAAGTTGGTCCAAATTGTGGGCTGACTTCACCCAAGAAGGAATCCGAGATGGGGCACAGGTTGGCCAAACTAGTGAGGATGTTCAGCAAAATGTGGCACTTGCAGCAAAGTCCAAGAATAAGAAGAAGAAAGATCTAAGTTAGATCAAATGCTTTCATTGTGGCAAGTTGGGACACTATGCCACAAAATGTCCTAAGAAAAATATTGTGAAGACTGAGAGAGACGTAGCAACATCTGCAGTTGTACAAGAGTTTGCTACAAAGTTTGAGCAAGAGTTTTCTCTTGTCTCAATTGATTCCGGCATACGAAGTTCCATATTTGAGCATGTCTGGGTTGTTGACAGCGATGCAACCAGACATATGACTCGGTTCTATGACTCTTTTCAAATGATTACAATGCTGGAGAAGAGACACTTCATTCAGACAAACATTGACAGTCCTCAGATTGCTATTCAAGGGGTTGGAACAGTCAGGTTCCAACTAGACCTTAGAGAGGTCCTAGAAGTACACGGAGTTTTATTTGTACCTGGGATGAGAGTGAACAAACTTTCAGTTTCATCATTCGAGGATGATGGATTTGGGATGATGATCAGGTCTGGTCATATCTTCCTATATCAGAGGGATGAACCAGTTGGCACCACCATCTTGTTGGGAGATCGCAGGGATAGATTATATGTCCTGAGAGGGCATGTTGTACGACCAGGAGCAAGAGCAGGAGGATGGCTTTCAAAGTCAAAGGATGATGATGTTGCATTTGATAGAGATGAGGAGAGTGACTCTCTCCTGAGCACTGGCAGAAGACTTAGCCAGTCAAGTGATGGTGAAGTTGAGTAGGATGATGGGACTCAGGTTGAATCTCATATGTCAGAGTTCCAGTTCGAGATTGGGCATTTGTTTCCGAGGATGATTCTAGAGCAGGAGGGAGCTGTTGCAAGAGTCCGAGATGAAGACAATGTTGTAGACCTTCCTCGTTAGGAGGGAGTGTTGAATTGTATCTCTGAAGGTCCTCCCATATTTTTGGTGTGGGTGTGATGAGAGGACTAGAATTTTTGTCCTTATGTATTTATGTAGCAAAGTGACGTTTATGTAAATAAAGTGTGTTACCAACTTATTTGTACCATAGTTGGATTAGTTGAGGAGCCACCATTTGACAAACATGATAAATGTTTGTGTTCCAGTGTATCAGATCATCCGCCATTCGTGCCTAGCCAGTTTTGGCTAGTCAGTTTTTGTTTTAAGTAATTATGACCATGGCCCCGCGGGGTTTGTAATAAAATGTGCTAGTAGGGTGTTTTGAGTGGTTCGGACTCCTAAAATGAAGAATTTCAACTAAGGTATTCCAGGGAGTTTTTTGCCCTTGTCAATTATGCTTTGCCTATAGCCGAGTATAATTGACGAGGTTTTCTCCCACTTCCTCCAAAGCTGGAATGCCCGATTTTGAATTCTGGACCTTGGGGGTTATTAGAGCCCAACTGAGTATGTATAAACCTACTAGACATTATTAGAATAGACTATGGTCATGTCCTAAGTCACTAGGACCCTCAGAAGAAGAAAAAAATCCGAAAATTTTTTTACCGGACGCACTGGATTTTGGGTTTTTAATTTTTTAATTTTTCCTAAGTTTTTAATTAAATTTTTCCATAGTTTAAATGGAAAAAATTCAATTTGTAATATGTCAGTCATCCGAGATCTGAGTTCAGTGATTGAAGGCTCTAACCTTAAGCCAACAATCATTCATGATCAACAGGCCAGCTATCCCCAAGTTTCAAATGTTCATTCAGCCTCATAATTAATAATTTCTCAAAAAAGTCATTTACGGAGAAATTATTAATTAAAATATTAAAAATGAATATTTTGGAGAAAATCAAAAACTCTCCAAAATAAACCAAATTGAATAAAATAAAAGGCTAAATGACATGGCAATGGGCATTTATGATGATTCAACTCGACACAAATCCTCTTTAGTCAACAATCGAAGAGAGTTAAAGTCACATTCAGTTAGCAGACTCGTCATCTCCAGCTAAGCTCGCGAATTGGGTGCTTTGGAAGGCTGTGATTGGTTTGGTGTTAATTAAGGAGCAGTGTATTAATTGTATGAGGTGTTTGGTGCAAACCCTAAGGGTTTTTTGGCACCTATCATTACCAAACAAGACTTACTTCAGCCTTCACACCTCTTTCCAGAGCTCATGCCCCTCTCTCCTCAGTGTTGCGCCTTCACATGTGTGGGCTCTCTATTGGGTGGATTTCGGAGTTTAGGGTTGGGAGTGGGGGCGCCTTGCCTAGGTGGAGGGCACCCCTCATTCACACCAACTTTATTTTAGGTCTGGGCTCTCAATTACATGCCGAGTTTGCTAAATCTTGGGGATTGGCCCTCATTTGATGGATTTTTGGTTTTAGGGTTTTAGCCTTCTCTCTTTGTATAAATAGAGGCTATTTGAGCTCTATTGGGATGGAACTTTTGCAGTAGAGTTACTCTGAGAAAATTGTATCAAGCATTTGCTTTGAATTGTTAATAAATATTCGACTTTGGAGGTCTATGAGCTCTTGCATGTGGTAGCTTTCTAATGGTTGAGGTGATATTGTCTCTAACCCCTATTTCTTTAATACTTGCATGAGATATATTATTTTTGCTAGCTCAAGAAGGCCATTGTTGGCATGGTAGAATAGAAATTTGTTGTTTCAATTTTGTTGTTTATGCGAAGTAGATTAGTATCTTGATGGACATGACTAATCAGTATATACGTAATGTTGATCTTGATTTAATTTTCTTAGCATACTAGCATGTAATTTTGATCTCACGTTTTGTATTGAGTTTTGGTGTGTTATCGGGCCTCACAGGTTGAAGAAGGGTGTGAGCTCAGTTGTTTCTATCACATGCTTCAAGCAACCAATTTTTGTTTAACACTTTGTGATTGCAAGACCTACAGGGATCGTCTTCTTTTAATACAAAAAGAAAGTTGGGAGTCTCTCTCTATCTCTTGTGTTCCATCCACAAGAAGTCTTTACTTTGGTTACCGGTTACTTTAGGAACCCCTAGTCTCCATTTTTCCATCTTTTGGCTTCCTTTCTATTGCCTTGTTTGGCTTGCTCTTCCTATTTCCTCTTCGCTGCCCTCTTTTCCCCTTTCTCAATTAGTTTGCAGCCCTCTCTTTGTTAGTTTGCAGCCATCTTTCATTCCTTTTGCAGCCCTCCTTTTGCCTTTTGGACAGCACTCTTTTTGCCCTTCTTCTCTCCCGTTTCATAGTCTTTTCTCCTCTCTCTTTCCTCCATTTTCACCGTAGAAGTTTACCCCTTTTTTAAGAGTTAGTTTGTAGTTTTGTGTCTTTTAATTTTTTGATTAACATATAACGTTTCAAGTGTTTAAAGCTCTTACTTTCAGGAAAAATCAAGAAAATCCCTAAGGCTAAAGGCAAGCAAGGAAGCAAGCAAAGAGTAAAAAGACAAAAATACTTCCCTCTTCTCTCTTTCCCTTTCTCACCCCGCTCTTGCGGAAGAGGCAAAAAGCATCAAAAAGCATTGTAAAAGTTAATAAAAAGCAAGTGGGATAAAGGCTCCCACACCCCTCTTCCCCCATTTGGGAGAAGCTTGTATCGTTTCTTTTCATTTTCATGTTTGCATGCTTGTAGAGTAATTTGTTAGAGTAGAATAGGAAAAAGTAGTTTCATTATTGAAAAGTTTGTTTTCATAAAAGATAGAAAAAGAAAAATTTCTTGTTTCTTTTACTTAGTTTTAACTTAAATCTTGTTTTCATTTGATATAATTTTGCACAAAATAAAAATAAACAAAATCTCTTGAATCTCACCGTAAGGTGGATCAAGAGTGCTCTCTGTCGGAGGGTTTGCTTAATGTTTAATTTTTATTTTATTTCATGTACTTTGCTTTTTGTAATTTAATAATTAATTTTTAAGTCTCTTGAACTTGCCGGAATCCAAGTCAAGAGCACCCTCTATCAAAGAGCATATTAATTTTTTGCATTATCCTTGCACTTAGGCATATAGAGTAGATAAGACTCTTGAACTTTTGTCATTAGACAAAGTCAAGAGCGCTCTCTGTCAGAGGGTTTTAATTAATTTTTTTAATAAAATTTTGCAACTCACATTCCCCTTTTAATTAATTTACTTTGTTGATATCCCTCACCTAGTATGCTCTACCGACTGTCATAGTTGGGCTCATACTCAAAACGGTGAACGGACTTGCTAAGCTCGCAATAACAACATAATAAAATTTTACCCATAACCAACGCACAGGCGTTGTAGAAAGCATTCAAGTCTATTCTCAGTAAGGGTGCCGGAACTCCCCATTGTCTTAGAGTCGCGACTAGCTGGTCGATCCTCCAGGATACTGGGCAGGCCGACATGTCTAGAACGGAATGACTTCGAACACTTTCCTGGTTGGTCTCTGATACCTTTTTTCAAAGCCATATTAAACAAGACCATTAAAATATTTAAAACGTACCAAGAGCAGTCGCATAACATATCCACTAGCTTTATTTCAAGACTTGTATCTTTGTTATTTTTCAACCATCACAGAGCTTCGACTCCATAAGGCACTTGTTTGTCATTTCATGCGGTATTATTAATCTGGACCTTTTGTCCTTTCATTTATAAAATCTTTATCCGTGAATGCAAATTTTATTTTTACAAGTTCTTGATATACTGTTCATCTTTTAATCCAGTGCAGCAACACGGATTGCCTTTGTCTTGTGTTCAAATTCTGATAATTATAATCATCTTCATCATAAATAAACTCCTAAACAACACCCATCCGCATCATTCCCATAAAATTAACTTAAACACATTGAGCCTTAGAAACTCTTTGTTAGGGACTACCCCCCTTGGCTTCGTTAGGAGTTAGCCTAAACGGAGGAGCTAGGAGTAGATGACAGTACCTGGCTCTATGCTTTCTGCCAAGGTCACACCTCTCCCACTTTCTTCAGTGAGGAGACAGCTTTCGGAAGATTTCTACTGCTGGTGTACAATCGGTGGACAACATCTTTTAGTGCTGCTGCCAAGGACAAATCTTTTTGTTCCTGGACGACCTTTGTTTCTTTTTAGTTTTTTACCTTTTTTTCCCCTTTTTGGTAGATTTTTAGTCCAATCACTCTCCGAAATTAGACTTGAATCCCCCTGGCGACTCCACTATCAGTTAACACCTCAAGGTATTCGACTAGAAGAAACTCTAAAGGTTTGCTCAATTTCATCCCTGACCCTGAAAAAGTCTATAAGAGGAGACTGAACAAACTAGCTTCTCGTAGGATCCTTGCAGAACTTGGATCTGAGTCTGTTTCAAACATCCACTTTTTATTTCAAGAAAACTTAGAAAATTTTCAAAACAATAACTGTTTTCCTAACACAATGGGTGAGTTTTTTACTCAACTCAATTTTACTCAGATAACAAGTCAGCCTCATGACATTCCAGAAAAGGCTATTCATAAGCTCATGACTTTTAATGGCACTGATGCCTCTATCTCTGCTGAGCAACACATCAGAAATTTCTCCAAACACTGTGATTCTTATGTCAGGGATGCTGATGAACATGAAGATGTTTACATGACCCTGTTTGCTCTATCCTTGGATGGCAAAGCCGAAAATTGGTATGACAATTTGCCAAACAATTCTTTCACTACCATACCGGATTTCAAGACTGCTTTCCTCGGAAAATTTGGCAATAAGAAGGAACCTAGGCATCTAGTGGCAGCCCTGACTAGTATGAAGAAATCTGAAACGGAAACCATGGATGAGTTCAATAATAGGTTCACAGAGTTGTCAAATTCCATCCCTGCCACTTATGCTCCTCCTGCAGCTTCCACTTTGGATTATTACATAGAAGCATTAAGTGGCAAGATCCAGTACCAAATTAGAGACAAGGAGCCCACCACTTTACTTCAAGCTCAGAATTTGGCCATTAAAATTGATAAGAATATGCAGTCTTCAGGAGAGTCAAACATCCAGGGTTATTCTAGATCATCCACTCCTCTTAAAACAGTTGAACCTAAAGGGAAAGAGACGTCAAATGAAGCATATGAGAAGAAGCTCATGGACCTGACAGAGAAAATGCAAGACATGAAAAGGAAGCACTTAGCGCAGATTAAAGAGGTTCAGAATAGGGTCATAACTGTTGAAAGAACTCAACCTCCGCCACCTCCTAGAACCTTTCCTGCAAGGCAAACATGACAGAGAAAGAATCCCAACCATGAGCAGAGGCCTCCTCATCAGTGATAGGCTGCTAATATGGTTGAGCCTTACAAACCATTTTGTAGGGCATGCAGGGATTTCCATGAGGAATCTGACTGCCATTACGCATGTTATGTTCAAGAACATGGTTATCCCGAGGGTTGCGGTCCCAGTACATCTGCAAGCAAGCCTGAATTTATTCACAATGTAGGAGACATCTATATTGACCATAAGGATAGTTGGAATGAAGCCAACCAGTTTCATCAAGGGGTTGACTACTTAACTGAATATTATGGGGAGATGCCTTCAACTAGCAACAACGTTCAGAACTTTAAAGGCATTACTTATCAAAGAAGACTAAGAGAAAGACCATCTACCCAAACTGCTTCGAAGGTAACAATTTCTGACATTCCTCCAGAAATAAATGATAAGTTAGATTCTGTTGCTCTAACTTTTGATTTAGGTAGTTGGTTGGCAAACTCCAAAGTTCCGGTTCCCGTACTTGAGTTATGTAAAATCCCTGGTCAAAAAGAGAAATTGTTAAAGATGTTAGAGCCTCAAGTTAATAATGATCCTCTCCCTACCTCAAAGATAGTTGCACCTGAAAGACCTACAGCTCTCAAGAAAGTGACTTTTGCCAATACAATAGAACAACTTTCACCCAGTCAGGAAAATGTTTGTGGAGATCCCCCTGTAATCTTGCATACTAGGGATCCAAGAAAAGAAGATCACCCGCCCTTCTACATGTCAATGATGATAGGTGACCTTCTCCTGCACAACTGTATGCTAGATTCAGGGTCGGGATCCAATATTATGACTAAGAAGGTCATGCAGCAACTTGGCCTTAGAACCACACGCCCCTACCAAAATGTATGTGCCATGGACTCTAGACCTGTCAAAGTTGAAGGTATGTTGAAAGGCAGCACGTAAAATTAGCCAAGTATCCGGACATCCATGTTACCATGGATATCCTCGTCATAGATGTGTCGAATAAATGGGGCATGCTATTATCTAGAAAATTTGGAGCCGCTTTAGGGGGATCCATCCAACTGGACTGGACATACGCCACTATGCCTACATCAGAAGATTCATTGGTTAAGTTGCATACTGAGAAAGAACGAAGATATCATGTAGAAAGCCCAGGGAAACCATCAAATGAATATTTCAACTACTCAAGTGGACCATGGATGTACCAGATCAACTCTACTTTCTTAGAGCCTATCCAAGAAGAAATAAAAAATGAAAAACTTAATGAATTGTGGAGGATGAACTTTGATGGAGCTTACTCTAGAGCAGGAAAAGGGGCTGGGATAATCATTATTTCGCCAGAGGGTAAAGTTTTTAACTTTGCGTTCAGATTAGAGTTTGAGGCAACCAACAATGTGGCAGAGTACGAGGCACTTCTACTAGGCATCGAGATTGCCAAGGACATGGGGATCAAATTGCTTAGTATTAAGGGGGATTCTAACTTAATTGTCCAACAAGTTAAAGGTCAGTTTGCCATTAGAGGAAATTTCAACTCAAAATGGGCCTTTTAACTTTTATTCAAATTCCATGTCATCATGTGTTAGCCAATGAAATTGCTTTAAATTTGAAATACCGTATAGGTCTTAAACACTTTTTTAATATAAATTTGGGGATAGGTATCATAAAAAAACTACTTTTTTTGTTTGTATTTTTGACATATCTCCATGTGTTTTTACTCAAATTTCGATCGGGAGAGCTTGTTGGATGCGGAATTTAAACAAACAAAAAAGTAGTTTTTTTTCTTTTCTTCCTCCAAAATTAATAAATATTATTTTATTATTTTAACTATTATTTTATTAATTCATTTTAGGAGGCCCATTTTGAGTTGAAATTTCCTCTAATGATGTAAGTGTCAAAGATTAAAAAAGTATAGAAATGCAGTCTGGGATACAATGGAATTTTTTGATGCCCTTAATATAGAAGCAATCCCTAGAGATTAGAATAGTGCCGCCGACCAACTAGCGTTTGCAGCTTCGACACTTCAACCGTCAGATGAGATGTTAGACGGGGATTGTCTTTTAAAAATTAACTTCAGACCTTTTGTTCCTGATAATGTACAACATTGGCAGGTTTTCAAGGATGATGAACAAATCTTGAGATTTATTCATAATGTTGATGAGTTCTCTAACTTTAGAGTAAATGATCAGGAATAAAACAAAAAGTATCCTGGAGAAGGCGACCAGTTTAATAACCCTGTCCCACGTGGTCTAGTTGCTTTAGAGAACATTTTTGAAAGGCAGGACAAAAGAAAGAGTAATGTTGAACAAATGAAACCTGGTGAGTATATTGAAATCAACATTGGAACGGATACAGAACCAAAAATGGTAAAAATTGGAAAGGGTACCTCTGAAAAGGAAAGGAACAACCTTATAAACTTGGTCAAGGAATCTAGGGATTTTTTGCCTTCACTTATGACAAGCTTAAAGTCTATAGGGAAGATGTTTTTCAGCACACCATTCCCTTAAAGCCTGAATGTCAAAAAGGCAAGCCTTTCCGTCAAAAACTTAGGCAAATAAATCCTAAGTTAGCACCTATTATAAAGAAGGAGTTAGAAAAAATGTTAGCACCAGGAATTATAGCTCCTACGAGACATTCGACATGGTGCTCTAACTTAGTGGTAGTTAGAAAGAAGAACGGGAGTTTAAGGATATGTATAGATTTCAGGAATCTAAACATAGCGTGTCAAAAGCACAATTACCCCCTTCCCAACATGGAGACCCTCCTCCAACGAGTCATTGGATCAAGCATGATGTCAATGCTAGATGGTTTTTCTGGTTACAATCAAGTAGTCATCCAAGAAGAAGATAGGCACAAAACCACTTTCACAACTCCTTGGGGCACTTTTGAATATCTGAGAATGCCTTTTGGTCTCACAAATGTTGCGGCTACTTTTCAAAGGGCCATGGATTATGCCTTCAAGGAGTTGATAAGTAAAATCATTGAGATCTACCAAGATGATCTTACTGTATTTTTGAAAGAAAGATCCAGCCATGTTGGTCATCTCAGGCAGATTTTTGAGCGATGTAGGAAATTTGGCATTTCTTTGAACCCGGCTAAGTCAGTATTGGGCATAGAAGAAGGAAAACTCTTGGGACACATTATAAACAAGAACGGTGTCAAGATTGACTCGGAAAGAATAGAGGCCATGAGGAAGATTCCCCTACCTAAAAATGTGAAAGCACTCCAATCTTTCAATGGGCATATAAATTTTATCAGAAGATTTATTCCTAACTTGGCTGAACTCATGAAACCTATGCAAGCTTTACTTAAGAAAAATGCCAAGTTTGTATGGACAAATGAGGGTAGGGAAGCCTTTGATTCTATTAAGAATGCCATCACCAGGTCTCCAGTCTTAGTCAACCCAGATTACACGAAAGATTTTATGATCTTTTCTTTTGCTTCAAAAGACACTATTGCCAATGTGTTGCTCCAGAAGAACTTCGAAGGGTTCGAGCAACCTATAGCTTTCATGAGTAGAGCTTTACAAAACTTTGAGTTAAAATATACCATTATGGAAAAGCAGGCTTATGCCTTGGTCAAATCTTTGAAACATTTTAGAACATATATTGGATACTCTAAAGTCATTAGGTATGTTCCCCATACTGCAGTGAAAGACATCCTATCTCAACAGGATTGTTTAGGAATAAGGGGTACATGGGTATCCAAAATCCAGGAGTATGACCTTGAAATAAAGCCCGCCATTTTGATCAAAGGACAAGGCCTTGCCAAGATGCTTACTCAAAGAAATGAAGAAGCCATTGAAATGATTGCTGAAAATAATATCCCTCAACCAGCCATGACTCCTGCACTTCAAGAACTTGATAATCACTGGTATTCCAACATCATTTTCTTCCTGCTCCACCTCACTTGCCCTGATCACCTCAAAGGTCACAAGCGAAGGGCTTTAAGACTCAAGACCGCTAGATATTGCCTTTCCCAAGAGGGTCTGGGTTAGAGGAACCCAGATGGCATTATACTCAGATGTATTAATGAACAAGATTCCAAGAAAATCGTGACTGAATTTCACTCAGGATTTTGTGGAGGCCATTATGCAGCGAATACAACTGCCCACAAAATATTGAGAGTTGGATACTATTGGACCACTATCTTCGCAAATGTTCACAAACATGTCAAGTGTTGCCAGGAGTGTCAGCTTTTCATGGGGAAGCAGAAGTTGGTTGCACTTCCTCTTACACCTGTTGTGGTCCTTGCCCCTTTTCAGTAGTGGGGGCTTGATTTTATCGGCAAATTTAAGGATAACTCTAGCAATGGTTTTTGCTGGATTCTCATGGCAATCGATTATTTCACTAAGCGGGTAGAGGCCATACCTACTAAGAATGCCACTGAGAAGGTTGTTATTGATTTAATTGAGGAAATAATCATCACCAGATTTGGAACTCCCCTTAAAAGAACAACCAATAATGCCAAAGCTTTCAGTTCGGGAGAGGTAAATGACTTTTGTTTTAAATATGGCATTATCCTATCCCACTCATCGGATTATTATCCACAAGGCAATGGACTTGCTGAGTCCACTAACAAAAACTTAATGACTATTCTTAACAAGACTGTGGGTGATAATAAAAGAGCATGGGATAGCAAGATTAAGTATGTAGTATGGATGGATAGAATTACCAAGAAGAACTCGACTGGAAAGTCACCTTTTGAGTTAGTGTATGGACTCGCAGCCACCCTTCCGGTCAGCATGCAGATTCCGATCTTCAGAATGTTAAGTGAATACGACACAGAAAAATTGGAAATGGAGCAGAGGATCAATCAGATCATAGAGTTGGATGAATCTAGAAGAGTTGCCCTTGATCAGTCACTCAGGCATCAAGAAAGCATGAAGGGCACATTTGATAAGTCATCTAGGCCGAGATCTTTCCAAGTAATAGATACTATTCTCTTATGGGATAAGAGAAGGGAGAAGCCTGGGAAGCATGAAAAATTCGACAGCCTTTGGAAAGGCCCATTTATCATCTGTGATACTGCTAGCACCAAATCTTTTTTACTTAACACCATGGATGGAGATACTTTAAACCTGCCCATGAATGGTCAACATTTGAAGCCTTTTTATCGAAACAACCTCCAAGATGACCAAGGGGTCATCCCAGGGCTTTTCTAAACCCATCCTTGTTGTATTTTTATGTATTTTTATTTTTCCTATACCATAATATTTGATGTACCAAAATGTTGTATCATAACCTTTGTATATTAGTATTTGTATCATACTTCATTTATATGTTGAAAAAGAAAAAGTTTTGTTTTATGCACCTTGATTTGAAAAAAGCAAAAAAATATATTCTGGTATATCATCATGGCTTATTTTTATATCATATACATGGGACTAAGACACTTCTGTTTACGTACAGGTACCAGAGATTCCTGGATTCTCAGGCACTCTCTTTGATCAATAACTCAAGCGAGTACCCATCCCGCAGTTGGAGCCAGATGTTACCAACTTATTTGTACCATAGTTGGATTAGTTGAGGAGCCGCCATTTGACAAACATGATAAATGTTTGTGTTCCAGTGTATCAGATGATCCGCCATTCGTGCCTAGCCAATTTTGGCTAGTCAGTTTTTGTTTTTAAGTAATTATGACCATGGCCCCGTAGAGTTTGTAATAAAATGTGCAAGTAGGATGTTTTGAGTGGTTCGGTCTCCTAAGACGTAGAATTTCAACTAAGGTATTCCAAGGAGTTTTATGCCCTTGTCAATTATAGTTTGCCTATAGCCGAGTATAATCGACGAGGTTTTCTCTCGCTTCCTCCAAAGATAGAATGCCCGATTTTGAATTCTGGGCCTTGGGGGGTTATTAGAGCCCAACTGAGTATGTATAAACCTACTAGACATTATTAGAATAGACTATGGTCATGTCTTAAGTCACTAAGACCCTTAGAAAAAAATTCCGAAAAAATTTTACCAGACACATTGGATTTTGGGTTTTTAATTTTTTAATTTTTCCTAAGTTTTTAATTAAATTTTTCCATAGTTTAAAAGGAAAAATTTCAATTTGTAATATGTCAGTCATCCGGGATCCGAATTCAGTGATTGAAAGCTCTAACCTTAAGCCAAAAATCATTCATGATCAGTCGGCCAGCTATCCCCAAGTTTCAGATGTTCATTCAGCTTCATAATTAATCATTTCTCAAAAAAGTCATTTACGGAGAAATTACTAATTAAAATATTAAAAATGAATATTTTGGAGAAAATCAAACTCTCCAAAATAAACCAAATTGAATAAAATAAAATGGTAAATGACATGGCAATGGGCATTTATGATGATTCAACTCGGCACAAATCCTCTTCAATCAACAATCGAAGCGAGTTACAGGTCACATTCAGTTAGCAGACTCGTCATCTCCAGCTAAGCTCATGAATTGGGTGACTTGGAAGGTTGTGATTGGTTTGGTGTTAATTATGGAGCAGTGTATTAATTGCATGAGGTCTTTGGTGCAAACCCTAAGTGTTTTGGCACCTATCATTACCAAACAACACTTACTTCAGCCTTCATGCCCCTCTCTCCTCGGTGTTGCGCCTTCACACGTGTGGGCTCTCTATTGAGTGGATTTCAGAGTTTAGGGTTGGGAGTGGGGGCGCCTTGCCTAGGTGGAGGCCACCCCTCACTCACACCAACTTTATTTTAGGTCTGGGCTCTCAGTTACCTGTCAAGTTTGCTAAATCTTGGGGATTGGCCCTCATTTGATAGATTTTTGGTTTTAGGGTTTTAGCCTTCTCTCTTTGTATAAATAGAGGCTCTTTGAGCTCTATTTGGATGGAACTTTTGTAGTAGAGTTACTCTGAGAAAATTGTATCAAGCATTTGCTTTGAATTGTTAATAAAGATTGACTTTGGAGGTCTATGAGCTCTTTCATGTGGTAGCTTTCAATGGTTGAGGTGATATTGTCTCTAACCCCTATTTCTTTAATACTTGCATGAGATCAATTATTTTTGCTAGTTCAAGAAGGCCATTGTTGGCACTGTAGAATAGCAATTTGTTGTTTCAATTTTGTTGTTTATGCGAAGTAGATTAGTATCTTGATAGACATGAGTAATCAGTATATACGTAATGTTGATCTTGATTTAATTTTCTAGCATACTAGCATGTAATTTTGATCTCACGTTTTGTATTGAGTTTTGGTGTGTTATCAGGCCTCACAGGTTGAAGAAGGGTGTGAGCTCAGTTGTTTTTATCCCAAGCTTCAAGCAACCAATTTTTGTTTAACACTTTGTGATTGCAGAACCTACAGGGATCGTCTTCTTTTAATACAAAAAGAAAGCTGGGAGTCTCTCTCTATCTCTTGTGTTCCATCCACAAGAAGTCTTTACTTTGGTTACAGGTTACTTTAGGAAGCCCTAGTCTCCATTTTTCCATCTTTTGGCTTCCCTTCTATTGCCTTGTTTGGCTTGCTCTTCCTCTTTCCTATTCGCTGCCCTCTTTTCCCCTTTCTTCACTTAGTTTGCAGCCCTCCCTTTGTTAGTTTGCAGCCATCTTTCATTCCTTTTGTAGCCCTCTTTTTGCCTTTTGGACAGCCCTCTTTTTGCCCTTCTTCTCTCTCGTTTCATAGCCTTTTCTCCTCTCTCTTTCCTCCATTTTCACCGTAGAAGTTTACCCCTTTTTAAGAGTTAGTTTGTAGTTTTGTTTCTTTTAATTTTTTTATTAACATATAACGTTTCAAGTGTTTAAAGCTCTTACTTTCAGGAAAAATCAAGAAAAGCCCAAAGGCTAAAGGCAAGCAAGGAAGCAAGCAAAGAGCAAAAAGACAAAAATACTTTCCTCTTCTCTCTTTCCCTTTCTCACCCCGCTCTTTCGGAAGAGGCAAAAAGCATCAAAAAGCATTGTAAAAGTTAATAAAAAGCAAGTGGGATAAAGGCTCCCACACCCCTCTTTCCCCATTTGGGGGAAGCTTGTATCGTCTCTTTTCATTTTCATGTTTGCATGCTTGTAGAGTAATTTGTTAGAGTAGAATAGGAAAAAGTAGTTTCATTATTGAAAAGTTTGCTTTCATAAAAGATAGAAAAAGAAAAATTTCTTGTTTCTTTTACTTAGTTTTAACTTAGATCTTGTTTTCATTTGATATATTTTTGCACAAAATAAAAAGAACCAAAATCTCTTGAATCTCACCGTAAGGTGGATCAAGAGTGCTCTCTGTCGGAGGGTTTGCTTAATGTTTAATTTTTCTTTTATTTCATGTACTTTGCTTTTTGTAATTTAATAATTAATTTCTAAGTCTCTTGAACTTGCCGGAATCCAAATCAAGAGCACTCTCTATCGGAGAGCATATTAATTTTTTGCATCATCCTTGCACTTAGGCATATAGAGTAGATAAGACTCTTGAACTTTTGTCATAAGACAAAGTCAAGAGCGCTCTCTGTCGGAGGGTTTTAATTAATTCTTTTAATAAAATTTTGCAACTCACATTCCCCTTTTAATTAATTTCTAAGTTGCACTGAAACGGATACAGGAACAGATATGGATACGGGGAGGGAAACGTATACCACAAATTTTGAAAAATGTGGGATACGATACGACAAGGAAACATCAACAGGCCATGAGACATGCATACTTTAGACTACCATTCATCAATTAGATTTAAAGGTAGTTGTTTCATTTATAACAATTAAAATTAGCAAACTCAAATATTGTATTAAAATTCTATCTCAAGTGCCATAGAGAGGTCACCCCCTGGCAAGCATTTAAACATGAACATGTCAACTACTTCTAAACATCGATTTCAAACCCTAAAATTACTTGATGGATGTATCCAAATGTTACCATCTAACAAATATTATGTTGTTTACACCTCTAGAAAAGTGTTAAAATTTGTGATTAAACACAATTTTTTATGTAAGACAAACTCAACTATGTTGTATTTAGGTTGGTCCACTCATTGACAAGACAATCAACTAGGCAAGTGAGAGTCAATTGACCAACCGACTAGTTCCAAAAGTGACTAACTGACTGGCTCTTAAAGGGCCTAAATTCATAGGATTGTCTATGATTTGCAACCGACTTGGATATTCAAATTTGACATAATGAACCATGTTTTAAGGGGATTAATCAAGCACACAAGTATAAATAAGTGAGCTCATGTTTTAGTGCAACTTAGGTGTGAGTGTGATGACATGCAATATTGCACTCTGTGCAATAATACTATCTCTAGACACCAATGAGTTTCCTTGGATATGTTGTTTATGTTTTATGGTTTATACTAATAAAAATGCTTGAAATAAAATTAAAATATCACATGCACAACTTATGGAGCACTGGCTAAACGACGCACCATCATAATTCTCTCCACAACATAAGGATAGGGATATGAGTGTACTAGCAATGGAGTAAATAAGGCCATAGGTCAAGGGTTCATACTAATTCAAAAAGGAAAAGAAGAAAACTGAAGTTTGTTGGAAGATTATTGGAAATATGTGTTGGTTTATGTAACCCTTCATAAATGTAGTATGCTATTTTGTATGGCTAAAGCTGCCATTGTATCAATTTTGATATGCAAGTTGATTTATCACATATGCAAGTCATTGGGGTTTATTTAAAACAAAGTTGTGAGTAATTGGCAAAAAAAATGAAAAAGAAAAAAAAAGTCATTGTACTTCTACACTAGGATATGAAACTATCACTATAGTAGACAAGCATTTGATACAATAAAATGTCCACAGATCAATGATTTTTTGAACCAACGGTAGGCCTCTATCAATTTTGGAAAATTACAATGAAACACAATACGTGAGACATAAGATGTCAAATTACCATTCACCAATTTAGGATTAAGGTTTTGCTCTTGATTTATAAGCTTTGAGGCTTTATATCTATGTTTTGAGGTTCAATTTAGGGTTATGGTTTTATAGTTTGCCTTTGGGGTTATTTATTTGTTTATTTTCATGTCAAAAAATCAATATTTCTAGTAAAAAACTTACCCTATAGCAGCTGAAACGTTTCAGAAAACCAGGAAATTGCTGGAAACATTTAAGAAAACGGTTGAAACTCTGGAAACGTTTCAGGAAACGGCTGGAAATGGAATAGAAACGTTTCTAATTTTTGGATACGGCTTGGAAACGTTTCAGCGGCGTTTCCAAGTCGTATCCCCTCCATTTAAGTTTCTGAAACGGGGAACGAAGTTTCCCCTCCCCTTCCTAGAAGTTTCCGGTAACTTAGATTAATTTACTTCGTTGATATCCCTCACCTAGTATGCTCTACCGACTGTCATAGTTGGTCTCGTACTAAGAACGGTGAACGGACTTGCTAGGCTCACAATAACAACATAATAAAATTTTACCCATAACCAACGCACTGGCGTTGTAGAAAGCATTCAAGTCTATTCTCAGTAAGGGTGCCGAAACTCTCCGTTGTCTTAGAGTCACGGCTAGCTGGTCAATCCTCCAGGACACCAACCCAGGATACTGGACGGGCCGACATGTCTAGAATGGAATGACTTCGAACACTTTCCCGGTTGGTCTCTGATACCTTTTTTCAAAGCCATAATAAACAAGACCATTAAAATATTTAAAACGTACCAAGAGCACTCGCATAACATATCCACTAGCTTTATTTCAAGACTTGTATCTTTGTTATTTTTCAAACATCGCAGAGCTTCGACTCCATAAGGCACTGGTTTGTCATTTCATGTGGTATTATTAATCTGGACCTTTTGTCCTTTTATTTATAAAATCTTTATCTGTGAATGCAAATTTTATTTTTACAAGTTCTTGATATACTGTTCATCTTTTAATCCAGTGCAGCAACGTGGATTTCCTTTGTCTTGTGTTCAAATTCTTATAATTATAATCATCTTCATCATAAATAAACTCCTAAACAACACCCATCCGCATCATTCCCATAAAATTAACTTAAACACATTGAGCCTTAGAAACTCTTTGTTAGGGACTACCCCCCTTGGCTTCGTTAGGAGTTAGCCTAAACGGAGGAGCTAGGAGTAGGTGACAGTACCTGGCTCTGTGCTTTCCCCCAAGGTCACACCTCTCCCACTTTCTTCAGTGAAGAGACAGCTTTCGGAAGATTTATGCTGCTGGTGTGCAATCGGCGGACAACAAAGTGAATGTGTTTTTATAACTTTATAAAAGTGGGTCTCACTTAAAAATATATTTAATAATTAAAAGTGTTTTAATTATTAAAAGTGAATTTAGTTGTGGACCCTTGATTTTGTAAAAAGATCGTCAACCCTAGATTAGGTAGTTATTGAAGATAGTTACAAAATCAAAGTATAAAAACAATGAGAAAGGACAAATGACTACATTCACCATCAAGAGAGGAAGAGAGGAAGATTGAAGACAACGAAGAGGTCCCCAAGAAGAAAGGGCACATTTCCCAAGAACAAGAGCAGCATGCATCCCAAGGCAGCCTAGAACAAATCCATACAACAACTATCAGAATCGTACAGCAGCACGTGTGGGCACAGTTCCAAGGTAGCTGCTGGTGCATTTATTGCAGACTGACAGAACCGTACAGCAGGGGTTTTTCTAGCACGTGTGGGCACAAAAATCGAGGAAGGAAAATGTGCAGGCCGTACAACACAAGTGGGCCGTCGTACAGCAGGTCGTACAGTACTTTTTGGCACAGATTTTGAGGTAGTTTTGCTGCTGTTCTGTTTTGTGAAATTTTGTCAGTGAGGGTTTAAAAGAAACAGAAGTTTATTGTAACAAATTTCTGAATTTAACTCTTTTTAAAGAAACATTTTCTTCTAGGGTTTTCCCCAAAGCAGTGGGGTTTTGCCCGGTCTTTTGACCAAAATTCATTGTGTCCTTTTGCTTAAAATGTTTCAGTATATGGCAAAATTTTGAAGTGCATTTTCAGAAGTGTGGTTTTACTTTTCATTAAATTCAAGTTAAAGCCCTAGTTCCTGAAACTGTTTGACCCAAACTGGCCAGTTCATCTGGTTCTGTTGTGAACCAGACAGTTTGGAACTCAAACTGGATGGTTTGAGATGGAATCAGCCAACTGGTCTGGTTCAGAAACTGGTTCAAACCCTGTGAGAGGCACACTAATCCGGACTCCGGACCTGCCAGTTCCGATAACACTGATAATAATACCATGTATAATAACTTCAAAATATAGATTATCTATAATAATATAATAATATTCAATTATAAATATAGCATATACTAGATAAATATAATATTACAATATGTGTGTGTGTTGACGCACTCCACACTCATGAACCCAAATTTCAAAACAATGGCCTCCTCATACCCACACCCACACCGAAAAACTCTGGAAACATAGAATGGCACTATCTAATCTGCAGATTCTTAATACAAAATACAAATATTACTTTTGGGTTGATCAAGAATTCAGCTTTTAGCTTCATGTTGTATCTAGAAAACTACGATAAAAAACAGCACATGAATTAAACATGGCAAAGAATACAATAATCTATAATGTAACGGTTATTATTTTGATATGCCAAACTAATACCATCTACCTGATCTATAAACCTTCCCTGGAAAAACTGGTTACAAGTTGAGAGTAGCAATCATCATTTCACTTACATTTGAAGTTTTTCCTGAAGAATCCAGATTGCCCATGCCAAGTCACAAAGAAAAATAAAAAATACCCAGTCAGATTTGCGTGCTTCACAGAATACAAAAATGAATTAATGGTACTAAGTAGCACCTTTATTCCTAGTTAAATGTGGACAACATCACAGTATAGAATCCAAACTTGAGAAAATGACCAGGAATCATATTAAACTTAATGCAGCTAAATTGATAACCTTTTTTAAACTATACAAATACCATACAAGAAAACACTCAGTTTTTTAGCATCATCTTGAGTCTAGACAAAAGAAAGGTTCCCAAGAGAAATCTATAATGTAGATAAAAACTAGAATGTTGGTCGCTAATATGCTTGCTCGTTTCCATGTAGGTATGCATGTAATAATCCTCAATACTTACCTCCTTTTTGTCTTCGAAAGCCAGGAACAGGTCCTGCCTCACTAGCTAACGTTTTAAGAATATTATCAAATGTCTTCTGTGTATCTTTGCCTGTCACATCTACTCTTACCTACAACCAAGTGTCAAAAGTACCCAAAAATCATAACACTGGTCAAAAGAAGTACCTAGATTGTTTTGTTTCTTGATGCACCCCCACAGGAAATGCTGCCATATTCATTTCAAGCGGAAACATCCACTGCTTGTGAAATTTGCAGAAAAATACATCATATACTATTTTAGATTGCATCAATATAACATTGCACTGTTGCAACAAAGAAATGAAATGACTAAGCCTTATACTGGAAACCAAAAGTACAACTTAATCATATTAAAATCTATCACATGCTTCCCAAAAGATTGCAGAAATGTAATGCATGTTTATAGATTGAAATAATACTTGACAGGAAAACATTTTAACAGTGAACGCATTATCATTGACAAGAAACCATAGGATATAAGCATCTCAGTTGTTGCATAAACAAGTCCTCACATCAATCTTCCCATCTTCACGAGATTCAACCGTAATCTGCCTATCATTAATTATCAAATCACTCTCCTTCGACTCTTCCAAACCTAAAGCACCAAAGAATTGAAAAGGAAACATTTTAGTGGTGCAACTTTTTATTGGCAACTTACCTGCACTGAGTATAGGAGCAGAACATGCACAAAATTCAAGTTCAGTATGCTCTTTATAATGTGCTATCCAACATTTACCTGTATCTGACGCAGTTGCAGAATTTGTAGTGCATAAATTACCTTTTGCATAGGACCAAAGAGAAATCCTGAAAAGAACAAATGGCACATATTTATGTCATTGCTATCAGTTCAACTGAAAGACGCCTAATAAAAACAGATGATGGCCACACTATGAAACCCACTCCATGCTCATAGGAAGCCTCTGAAAGAAAACGAAAGAAAATAAATTATATTAATGTTCACAAATGACCAAATAGGTCAATGGGACTCGAAAGAATGTCAAATAACAAAGGCAACTCGGGAGAGCCTTAGGCTTCCTGTTAGGAACCCGTGTCAACCCTTCTCTTTACTTTGTTAGTATATTGTTGTTGGACGCATATGCTTTGTAAGTCGTCCTGTGAGTATATTGTATTATCCCACAATCATGGGAAGTAATAGTTGTTTAGCTTAGACTTAGTATATAAGTACGTTTTTATCCCACATTCATGGTGAGTAATAGTGGTTTAAATTAGACATGGTATATATGTACGTGTTGAGGCCAATGAAGGCATGCACGAGTTATTTGTATTGAGCATGCTCAAAAGAGTTTGCCCCCTCGAAGTGGCTTGCGATCAATAAATTCCGTCTTTGTTCTGCTATTTTTGTTATATCGTGCATTTTTATTATTTAATGCAGGAGGTTTCTCTCATCTGGTATCAAAGCACTTTCTTAGGGTTGCTGAGTGGAATTTCTGCCAATTTTTTTCGCAGTGGCTTCCTGGAGCTATGATTATTGCAGTAGTTCTTCTTTTCACCCGTATTGTTCATTTCAATTGCAAGTTTGGATCAGGGAATAACCCCTATCCGCTTAACTGTGGGAAGTACCTGGGCATAGCCTTAAAACTCATAATGAGAGTACCACAGGAACCTCAAAGTAGCTAGCCATTGAGAGGACCTGCCAGCGACAAGGGCAACGACCCCTACTTGATTGACTAGTTCAAACCCGTGAGTTAAACCAAGAGCTGTCGTTTTTGGCAAAGCAGTTATCAGTTTTACCTGAGTCGTGGAGTGAGAGGTACTGCCCCAATACGCAAGCCATTAGATGCATGATACTTCTATTTTTTACAGTTATAGTTTGACTTGCATGGCATTACATGGCATTTTTAGGGACATGCATGGACTTGCATTTTTTTGCATGCCAAATCTTCAAACTATTAAATTTTGCAGGTTAGATGAGTTTTAGTACCAGTAATAAAATTCAATACATGAACATATAAAGAATTGAGGTAAAATTCAAACTGTAATAAAACGTAACAACATAACTTTCATTTCTTTCAACTTAACGCTCTGCTGGTCACTGCGTTAAAGTTGATCATTGAAATGTTTCATCAACTGTCATGTACAGAAAAATAATAAATAACACGTGCAGTAAACTAAATCTCAAGTAAACTACAGAAGATAAAGAATCTTAACCATTGTTGGATCCGCCTTATACTCAGTTAGTTATGAGTTTGATCTTATCACTGAAAGGACAAGTCAAACTAGTTGAACCATATACGTACCTTGAGAGAGAGAGGGAGTAAACAGACCTTAGTTTCTTCAATCAATTTAGCAGTGCAGTCAAGGAGAATCACACAAATGCACTCAGAGTGAAAGATGTGCAGTCAAGGAGAATCACACAAATGCACTCAGAGTGAAATATGTGCAGTCAAGCACTCTACCAACAGATTTACGATGAACAAATTCCCGAAACCAGTCAGGGTGGATCAAACAGAAAAACTCAGCCTGTGCAAAGAATAGATTGCAGTAAACCCCATGCAGAATAACACAGAGGTAAAACCTGCAGACTACCGTGGAGAAGGAAAAACGCAACCCAGACCGAGTAAACCAGGCAAATCGGTGAAGACCAGGCAGAGTGATCCCGAGAAGACAAGCCCGTGAAGGTAAGTCAAGCCGTGAGAAAAACCAACAATCAAAATCCAAGCGAGCAATCAAAATCCAAGCCCGTGAAGGTAAGCCAAGCCGTGAGAAAAATCACGCAGACAAAATCCAAGCCCGTGAAGGTAAGTCGACAGAGAGAGCCCCTCAAAATAAAAAACGCAGACAATAGATCGCAGACGGCCGGCAGAGAGAGCTGTGAGAAAAATCACACAGACAACAGATCGTAGACAGCCGGCAGAGAGAGCCCCTCAAAATAAAAAACGCAGACAATAGATCGCAAACGGCCGGCAAAGAGAGCCGTGAGAAAAATCACACAAATCGCAAAGATTATCATGAAGGGAAAAATCGCACAATCGCAGAGATCACGGCGAAGGAAAATCACCAAATCGCAAAGATTATCATGAAGGGAAAAATCACACAATCGCAAAGATCACGGCGAAGGAAAATCACCAAATCGCAGAGATTATCATGAAGGGAAAAATCGCACGCTATTGAAGGATCGTTCTTTGATTTATATAGACTTGTAGAAAAATAAAAAAAGATTAAATAAAATAATGTGGTCCAAAAGTAAAAAGTCAAAGAGTCTAAAATTTTATTATAATGAATATAATAAAATTATATAGTAACTCGTCCAAAAAAAAATAACATAAGATTTTATTATAATAAATAAATAAAATCACAAAGTAATTCGTCCACAATGTAGAAAAACTGAGTTTTACTGCTTGCTGGTTTAAATGAACAATTTGTGTTTTTCACTTCAGCCGGTTTTGCATAGGCTTGAAGCTACTTAAAAATTTTGCCGAACAATTTTAAACACACAGTAAAATCAAATACTAACAGGCTTAAACAAATAAACATGCACACCATAAATTTGACTCAGAGATTTTTGGCTAATCAGCCCTGGAAAAACCCCCACGAGGAAAACCAGTCAGAGAGAGGAGAGATTTTTATTATTCTTCAGCAAAGTACAGGACAGAAAATGGTGAAAAATACAACTTATCTCCACCGGCAAACTTTATCTCAAAGTCTGGAAATTAGTGCTCAGCAAACTAGCCGTACACCCTTCTTCTTTTCTGTGCCAAATTAAATGCAAATGTACAGCAGCAACAGGCCGTACATCTCCCTTGAAAACAGTGCCAATAAAACAGTCCATACAGCAGCAAACCAGGCCGTACTCTTCCTCGAATTCTGTGCCAAAATTTGCAGACCGTACACCCAGGTCGTACCTCGATTTCTGTGCTGAAAATTAATGTTGTCCATACAGCATTTAATGCAGGCCGTACAGACCCACAACACCTCGATTTCTGTGCTGAGAAATTAATGCAAGTCGTACAGCATTTAATGAGCCGTACTATCCCTCGATTTCTGTGCAACCAGTGCAGCCGTACAGCATTTAATGAGGCCGTACTCTTCCTCGAACTCTGTGCATAAATCTCTCTTTGAAAATCGTGCCCTTCTTCAGCAAACTCGACCCTACCTGCTCAGCTCTCTCTCTTCTCCTGAAAACATGAAAAGTGAATACCCTTTTGCCTCCCTCAGCCTTTTTGTTTAACCTAAGTGACCATCTTAATCCAACGGTGGAAAAAGAATCAATCCAATGGATGAGATTGAGTGTGAGTAAAAATCCCTTTTATTTAATTCTCATAAATAAAATTACTCACCCACTTAAATTTATCAAAAAGTGACTTTATTGTTATAAAGTCTCATTAAGTGACATTTAATGTGAGGGTCAACTTTTTCCCTCTTAAAGTGACTTTAGGCAAAAATTAAAGTCACCTAGGGAACATCTGCCTAGGTACAAAAACTAACACTCCCTCTTACCGAGGAAGGTGTTCCGTACCACTCCCAACTTATCTCTGAAGAAGACGAACTTGCCCCTCCCCAAAGACTTCGTCAAGATGTCAGCTACCTGCTCATCAGTAGAAATATGCCAAAGCTCAACAGCCCCTCTCTGAACGTAGTCTCGGATGAAATGATATCTGATCTCTATGTGCTTTGACCTGTCATGGAACACTGGATTCTCAGAGAGCTGAATGCAACTCTGATTGTCGCAGTAGATCATCGTAGGCCTAAGCTCCTGATCAAACAAATCTACCAAAAGCTTGCGAAGCCACAGTGCTTCACAAGTAGCCTGACTGGCTGCCATATATTCAGCCTCAGCCGAACTCAATGCAACGGACCTCTGTTTCCGGCTGAACCACGACACTGCTGCCGAGCCCAAACTGAAACAACAACGGGAAGTGCTCTTCCGATCCCGCACGCAACCTGCCCAGTCTGAATCTGTAAAACCAACCAATCCGACTCCATCCGAACCCCTGTAGTCCAGACCATAGTCCACGGTCCCTGCAAGATATCTCAAAATGTGCTTTGCAGCTGTCTAGTGCACACTCCTAGGCTCAACCATGAACTGGCTAAGAGTGTTCACCGCAAAGCACAAATCTGGCCTTGTGTTGACCAGATACATCAACGACCCAATAAGCTGACGATATATAGTGGGATCCACCAACTGGCCCTCGGAAGCATGGAGTTGCTTCCAGTTGGTGATCATAGGTGTACTCATAGGCCTGCAGTCCTCCATCCGGAATCTCCTCAGAATATCAGCTGCATACTTTCCCTGTCCAAGGAAAATATGCCCAGGCTCCAGCCAAACCTCCATCCCCAAATAATAGTGCATCAGCCCAATATCGGTCATCTCTTACTCCGAAGCTAAGTCTCTCTTGCAATGTGCAATGAGACGCTCAGCACCTGTGATGAACAGATCATCAACATACAACCAAAGAATGAGCGATTCTCCCCAAACCACAATGAAGTAAAGGTTGGGATCAGCCTCACTCTTCTGAAATCCCATCGATGTCAGATACTCATCAATCCTGGAGTACCAAGCTCTAGGAGCTTGCT
>LPNX010843966.1:8550-18734 GCA_001517045.1 Pseudotsuga menziesii | reverse complement strand
ATCTAAATTATCTCCGTTTATAATTTATCTCTTTGCATGTAAAATGAGTGTCACATTGAAAGTATAATTTGAAAGTAGCTAAGAGGTGTTGGCACTAGGGAAAACCCGGGTTTTATACCTTTTACTTTGCACCAACAAAAGACCCATAGTGTTGGCCCTTTCGGCAACAACCTGCGAACAGGTTGCAGTCTCACCCGAAACAGCTATGGGGTGCCGCAGAATCAGGTTTCTGCAAGCAGAAGAGGGATGTTACTGTACCTTTAGCCTTTAAAAACTTATAATTGTACAACACAGAGCTTCAACATTCATATATATAACTTCGAAACTAGATAAACAGACAGTGACTTGTTCAACCCTTTCCTGGGAATTCACAGCGAATTTATATTTTTAGTAGTGATCTTACTTATCAGATATATATATTTGTTAATGCATAAACGAACATAACAGAAACAACACAAAGAAGAACAACACCAGATATAACGTGGTTCACCCCCAGTGTAGGGGTTACGTCCACAGAACTGTGTTTTATTCAACTTCTTTACAAAATCACAGTTCTGATCTGTGCACTCAGCTGCAGATCCCTTCAAGTCCTTAAAGCCACACACACAGCTGCAGGCCTCTACGCACTCAGCTACAGATCTTCTTAATTACTTACAAAACCCTCTGCGCACACAGCTGCAGAGGTCGTCCACGCACACAGCTGGGACTTAACCTTCTCTTACCAAAATTAGCCTTAGCTTCGCATCAATTCCTTTACATCAAAAACCTAACCTAACTTATTTACAAGAGTGCCTATTTATACAGCGCACTATTACAAAACCATGGACGTAAACCATGGGCACCCCGAACCCTAAACCGTGGACTTAAACCATGCGTTTATTACAAAAATAGGGCTTTGACTCAACCTCGACACCCCTAAGACTATTTTGAGTAGTAACTCTACTTACAGTACTCCCACAAAACATGCAGAGTTACCCACCTTAGGGACTCTTAGGGTGCGCGCCCCAATAGGCCCCTAAGACTCACCAGTGTCCCGTCCTGGGACACTCTGCTGGTCTTCTGGTTGATGAACTTTGTCAGCGAAGATAGCGTACTGTTTGTTGAGGGCATGCATGATTTTGTCAGCTGCTTGCTCCTTTTCAACCAATTCCTGTAATATCGCGGCTGATGCTTCGCTGGCCTTTTCCTGCACAAATGCATCATAGTCCTTCATAATTTTCAGTTGGGTGTCCACAGTAATGCTCAACCCCAGAGCTTCGCTAATATATGGTTGCATAGAATTTTCCACTTCTGTTGCTCTTACCTTACACGACTCAATTTCATGCTGGAGTTCATTGCTTCGTTTTACCTTGAGCATTTTCTCCATAGGCGGCAGAGTCTTAATTTCCACTTTAACAGTATCCAATTCTGTCTACCTCATCCTGATGATTTCGCGTAGCTACCTGACTTCTGGATGTTCCTACAGAGTGGTCCAGGCTTCAACACTATCTTCTAGCAGCTTTGTTGCGCTGCTCACAATATCCGAGAGTTTTGCTGCGGAGGCTTGAATATCTGCTCGACATTGCTCCCGGACTTCTGGAGGGCTCTCCGAGGTGAGGCGGAGCTGGACCTCCGCAATATGGGCCTCATGCTCGGCTTTAAGATTCTCTATGTCACTGTGGGACTGCTGTGCATAGTCTTTCAGCCGGGCTAGCCTTTGTTCTGGCTCTTCTACTAGCTGTACGTTGAAGTCGGGAAGACTTCGACATACCTCATCCAAAACTTGGACTAGAGTAATTTGCTTTCATTCTGCGTCCCTCTTTCTCTGCTCCGTTGCCTCTAGCTGCGCTTCAAGGCCCTGTTGTATACTTATGGCCTATTCCATCTGTCTTTGGGAATAGTGGTCTCATGCCTGGATTTCTTTCATAATTGCAGCTTGATAGAGATGTAGCTCCGTCATAGACATCTTAGTGTAATCTATTCCAACCTTCATGCTCATCTCCGCATGAGACGTTGCGTCAGTCAAGATGAGGGCTGCGCTTGACACTTGGCCTTTGTTATCTCTAGCTAGCAATTTCCTTAGGTCTGGCTACGCGCTTACTGGGGCGCTGCTTGCTGCAGTGCCAGTCACTGATTTTTCTGTGATGTCCTTTAGCTCCGAAATCCTGTTTGCTACGCCAGTAAGCGCAGCGAGATGTAGATCTACAAACTCTGACCACTTGCTAGTTAATTATTTTGTAGACTTAGTCAGAGCCTGATCGAGCTCGTCGAGAGTCACAGCAGGTTCTTCGTCGAGGCCTCAGTAGGTTCTTTCCATCGAACTAGGGTGATAAGGACTATCAACCATGAGTAGTGAAAGGGCCTACCTTTCTCATGCACGTCCCGGATGTCTTCCAGGAATCCCTTCTCAAGGTATGTTGCCCAGTTGTAGCTGTAGCCTTCGGCACAGTTCATAGCAATTCTAATGACCGAGGCAAGCACTTCAGTTGGTCTGCACTTCCGCATTATCTTGCATGCTAGGAGCTCAGCTGCAAAGCAAATGTTTTGTTCCTGAATCGCGGAAGTATGATACCCACGTTTCCCCTTTGTCAGGCTGAATCGTTCCTTCATGGTTTGTGTGAGCTTCATATCCTCATGCTTGGAAGGAAATTCAGTCCCCAGATCAGGTCCTGCCATAGGTAAGCCAGTGATATTATGAATGAGCTCGCCAGTTATAGGAATTTTCTTGTCCCCAATCCATAGGTGGCCATCATGGATTAATGCCAGCATTTGTTTAACCACTATGGTCACCTGTGTGTTGCGTCCAAAAATGGGGGACATCGAGCATCTTCAACAGACCAGCTTGATCCAGTCCAGTAGCCCACTGTCTTATTCCTAATAATGTCTCCCCAGTCTTGTCGTACTTAACGAAGTGCAAATATGTTTTTGGTGCAAACTGGGGAAACTTTCCACGATCATTTGTATCATGGTCGGCATACTTAAGCTGGTCTATTTTACTTGTCATGATCCCAACCAGCTGCACACCCGGTGGCAACGAAGGGGTGCGTAATATGAACTTCTTTGTTCACCGCGGTGGCTGAACTCCTGGTCGAACTGGTGGAAGATACAGTGGACGCTTCGGTGCAATGTTCTCATCTTCGGTAGGGGGGACCGTTGCTGAACCAAACGGAGGCATGCCAGGATCCTCCGATGTTTGCCCTGATTTCCTGTGTCTGTCTTCGTTCCGCTTAGAACGAAATTCTGGCTTAAACTTTTTCTTGGCAGAGCGTGTCTACATTGGCGGAGCCAGTGCTAGGGGAGGCTCCTCAGGGGGTTCAGGTGCAGGTGGGTGGCTAAACGGATCCTGCAGACCCCCCTGTTCAAATTCTCTCACTAAATCCTAAAGCTCATGATCAGCTGTCATGGGCTCGGTTGTAAAATGCAAGAAACTGTAAAATGCGAGCATTGTTGGTGGGGGTGTCTTCTTATAGAATCCATCAATTAAATCTGTCATAAATGGGAATTTATGATATGGAATCGGGCAAAGATCTTGTCCAAGCGGCGGTAGATTTTCCAATATCGCATTAATGTAGGTAGTTAATATAGAGAACGTACTGGCACCGCCAACTCGGACTGCCTTTAACGGGTGTTTTTGAAGGTCTGACATATCATGCCTGCTTCGGCACAAACAGTCATTCTGACTGTGCCTGAAGAAGGACATTCGACACTTGTGGGCACTAGCTTCGGCATAGAGGCGATCTTCCACCCACGATAGAATGCCTACCACTGCCTTAATTATTCCTTGCATGTGTGAGAGCTTTGTCAGAGAGAGGTTCTGATATTTCTGGAGAAGTTGGGTCACCTTGCTCGCCATTTCATCAGCCCAATAATCTCCAATGGTAACAGGCTTAATATTTCCTTCTAGGCCCAGGTGTACGGTCCGCATCTGCAGGGGCTAAGTCATTTTAGGTACTGTGACTGCTGATCCTTGTACTTTGCAGTGTCCTTCTGGCTTAGGAATGGTAATGTTACCTGGACTATCATCCTCGTTAATTGCGAGGTAATCACATTCGACTGCATGAGATTCTGGTGCCTCCTAATCAGGTTGGTACGCTATTATTCCTTGATCACAACATACCTTGGGATCGATCAACTTGAGAGCTGCATCGAAAGCTGGACAAACTTCATTAGTGAAAAAATTAAGCACAAAACTATCAATATGACACTCCCAACTTACAGTATCCTGGCAGAGTGCCACCTCCGCATACCAATGCTTCGTTAACGGTGCCAGGGTATGCACAACCTGATGTACCCATTCTTCTTGAGGTACATGCTTCCACACTTCGTAGCACTGTGCCAAATATTCTTGAGGGCTAGGCTATCCCTCAAGTCTGTTGTGCACCTCCTGGGGTCGATTCCAAAATCTCAGGTGAAGGGATTTGGGACAAGCTTCCCAACTAGGAATGTACGTCTTATGGTGATTCCACCATCTGGCTACTGTGGCTCTGAAAGCTGAATCCAGAGTCTCAATTTTATATACATCTGGATGTTGTCCTGAGAATTGTTCAATAAACTGTTCTGGTTCTGATAAGTCATCACAAATAGGTAGGACTCGTACCTGTGCACCAAGCCATCTAAGGGATTTGGTAATTCGGGCACATCTATGTACATGCAACTCATAAAGTCTATTCTGCCAATTTTCTAACCCATCATTTGAGTCTATCATGCAGGAGCTGTCACACTGCCAATCCATGATACCTTCGGCAGTAGGATCCACATAATCTTCTTCCTTAGCAGTGATATTATAAATATGGTCCAGGGCATCCTGAGCTTCGTTGCTGAGTGGTACTGTGTATCTTTCCCCTTGAGAAGGATCCAATGGTACTATGACTCTCAAATATTTCCCTTCGAAATTCATCTGTCTCTTCTTAAGGTTAATGACTGCAGCATTTTCCATGGCCCATTCAATTCCTAAAAGGGATGGATATGGATTGCTGTCATCAATGATCTCAATAACTTCAAAATCCGCAAAGGTATTGACCCCATCAATATCTACTAGGACACTAGGGAATATCCCTAGGGGCACAATCCTCTACTGATTTGCTAACCTCAACTATATAGGGGACCAATCAAGGGCAGGTTTTCCCATTTTTTCCCAGGTTTGCTTGGTTAGGACATTGACTTCTAATCCTAGTTCCAAAATGACATCAGTCATATCATACTCTCCTATCTGAACATTCAATCGCATTTCCCTACTAGTTCTTCTGACTCTATTAATAGTTTTTTGCTTATCAATACTTCTCTGAGGTTCGCAGGAAGCGATAAATTTCTGCAACTCCTGTAAAGCATTTTGATTCCTAATAGTTTCATGTAGCTCTGTAAAAAGGAAGGCAGGGTACTTACTTTATCCGTCGAGGCTTCTTGCGGCTGCGACTCCTGCTGATGTTGTTGCGCAGGTGTGACTAGTGAACTAGGATCAACGAAATATTTTATGGCTTCCATGAATGTCACTTATTCCCTTTCAATATCAAAGGATGGGGCTCTCTAGGGGACCTTACAAACCCAATCTTCGTCAAGCTATTTCTCCGTATTCTATATGTGTGTCATAGCTCCACTTCACGTAACAACATTAATGGCTGGCACAGGTCTTTACTCGACAGAAATCAGCTGAATATTCTGTGTAGGGGCACTGTTTCTTTCCTGGATCTTAGCTAGCAGCTGCGGGAACTGCTCAATCACATGATCTACTGCTCGACAATACCGACATGTCATAGTTGGGTTTTGACAGTCTCTACCTAGATGCCCAGCTTGATTACAGTTGTAACACACAACTTGGCCTCTGCCTCTTCCTGTCATGCCACCACGACCACAACCTCCAAAAGCACCTCTACTGGATGCACCACCACAGTAACCATAGCCACCATTTCCCTGACCCTCATTTTGTACCCAATAGGCGTCATAGGTGTGCTCTCTCATGAGGTCATAACTGCGACACTCATCTTCATTATGTCCTACTAACTTACAGAACTTGCAGTAGGGGTTCTTGGGTACTTGCACATACCTCTGGAGAAAATGATAGTTTTCAGGTCGATGCTGGCCAGTTATCCGACAGATCTCACAATATAGAACAGATGGGTTGAATGGGTTTGGTGCACCAGTATTCAGGTAGTTTCTTACCACAGGACATTGTTCCCTGTCGTGGCCTTCTATCCAACATTGGGTACACCAAACCTCCTCGTGACCGGTCTTTCCTTTCTTCATATCATGAAGCTCCAAAGCCATCGCAGCCAGCTGCGCTTGGATTTGAGTGATACCTGAATTATCTTCGACAGGAGCAGTTTCAAGCTTCATCGCGATTTCCAGAGCCTCTTGCTAGTCAGCAACCTTCTGCTGCATGAGTGGAGTCCGGATATGCGGTAGCAACACTGCAATGAACCATTCCTTGTGCTGCATAGGTCCAATGGTGAAACTGATTTGGTCTAGCAGAACTTTGAACCTTTGATCAAAGTCCCACACTGATTCGCCATGCCTCTGCTTGATCTCTTTCAATTCGGTGATACATTGCGACTCTAATTTCAGCTTCTTAAATTCCTTTATCATGGCTGCTTTTATCTCATTCAAGACATGGTTCTGAGTGCTGGAAAAATTCATGAACCAAGTCAAGGCACGGCCTCTAAAAGAAGTAACTAGCTGCACCCTTCTTACATCTTGATCCATAATGTTCTTCACAGTCCACACTGCTTTGCATAAAAACCAGAACTGCTCTGGATCCTCTGATCTAGTTCCTTTGAAAACAGGTAGCTTAATGTCATCATGCATATGGGCCATAGTGGATCTATGGGGGATGGAGGGGGACTGGGAGTAGGAGGGGGGGGAACTTACTGGGGTAGACTAACCTACGACAGGAATACTCGGGCTAGGGTGACTTTCGAACTGCGACGACTTCTCAAGGAAAACAGGTCTGCGCAGGGGGTTACCGGGGGGTTTCCAACAGAAGATACTTCTTCGGGTTCTGGGTCTGTGGGATTTATAGGGGAATACTCGGTATGCTGACCCCGATAGTAGGATCCAAAATATATCTTGTACCTTTTGCCACTTTGCAGAAAACCACTTTTCTCGTCGAAGTTATTTTCACTTGCAAGCATAGGTTAGTAATACTAAATCTAATAGTCTGATTGAATTAGCAAAATACCGTTTTCAGCTAATAGCATTTTAATTCTCAAACTAAATGAATTCAAAAACTTACCCCATGGTCCTTTGAAAAACTGTCGTTCGGCTTCGCTGAAAGACGTACCTATGTCAATAGCAAAATCCGTCACAAATGCTTCAAGGGTTCACGTTGTCCGGAACTCAACAGCGCGGGATATCTCGTTGTTCACTCTTTTCAGAATATTAACTCTTGCGGGGGTCCAAGCAGGAAACTGACAATCTTGGAAGTTTGTCCTTCTCTCTGTTAACTTGGATAGCCACTGGTGCAACTTTATGTGGATAGTAACCAAAAAAATCTCATAAGCATCAACAAAAACATACCTTTGTAAAAATTCGTTTTCATTACGATGTGGATATTTGTTCTCTTACTCAGCGAATTTTAGATAAGTCTCGTCAAGCCAGTCATCAATTTCCTTCATAGAAGGTCTCCAGAACATAGCCCTCAAGGTACGACGTAAACCCCTCTTGAGCAGATACTGAGTTCAACCGGCAACGGAACCAATTTGTTGGCACTAGGGCAGACCTGGGTTTTATACCTTTTACTTTGCACCAACAAAAGACCCATAGTGTTGGCCCTTTTGGCAAAAACCTGCGAACATGTTGCAGTCTCACCTGAAACAGCTATGGGGTGCTGTAGAATCAGGTTTCTGTAAGCAGAAGAGGGATGTTACTGTACCTTTAGTCTTTAAAAACTTATAATCATACAACACAGAGCTTTGACATTCATATATATAACTTCACAACTAGATAAATAGACAGTGACTTGTTCAACCCTTTCCTGGGAATTCACAGCGAAGTTAGATTTTTAGCAGTGATCTTACTTATCAGATATATATATTTGTTAATGCATAAACGAACATAACAGAAACAACACAAAGAACCACAACACCAGATATAACGTGGTTCACCCCCAGTGTAGGGGTTACGTCCACAGAACTGTGTTTTATTCAACTTCTTTACAAAATCACAGTTCTGATCTACGCACTCAGCTGCAGATCCCTTCAAGTCCTTAAATCCATGCACACAGTTGCAGGCCTCTGCGCACTCAGCTACAGATCTTCTTAATTACTTACAAAACCCTCTACGCACACAACTGCAGAGATCGTCCACGCACATAGCTGGGACTTAACCTTCTCTTACCAAAATTAGCCTTAGCTTCGCATCAATTCCTTTACATCAAAAACCTAACCTGACTTATTTACAAGAGTGCCTATCTATACAGCGCACTATTACAAAACCATGGACTTAAACCATGGGCACCCCGAACCCTAAACCCTATACTTAAACCATGGGTTTATTACAAAAATAGGGCTTTGAATCAACCCCGACACCCCTAAGACTATTTTGAGTCGTAACTCTGCTTACAATACTCCCACAAAACATGCATAGTTACCCACCTTAGGGACTGTTAGGGTGCGCACCCCAACAAGAGGTCCTTTATCGATCAAGGACCCCATTTCCCAATACAAACATTATAATTAAATCATTTTCTCAGTGTCCTTGAGCAAGTTCAATGTCTACAATTCTTCTATTTTTAATGTGTATTTTTCATAATAAAAGTGATTTCAATCATTTCACCTTGCTTAGTTTGTCGACATAACATTTTACTCAAAGCTTTAATGATCTGGAAAACCATACATGCATTATATTCCATACATTTACTAACATCATGATGATATGTCAATTTTTTCACTAACATCATGATATTTGTCCCTAGATCACAAAAAGTGGCATCCATATACTTGAGAAGTGCTACTGCTAACTATACAGTCCCACATTTATAACATTATGTAGTCTAAATTGTAGGTAGCTTCACGTCTATTGATTGTTGTAGATTTCAATATAGTAATCTCAGTTGATCCTTATCAAAATTTTCATGGCATCAAGTTGCCTCTTGTTCCTCAAACCTGTAGAAATTTAGGCCAGCAGTAGATTAATTTTACCCACAAGAATTATCAATTGATCATGCAAAATTGCTAACAATGGAGACTGAATATGGAGCTGTAACACAAAACTATATTAACTGAGTGTGCAATAGCCAACCCTGTAATAACATAGGTTTCTGAATATATAGAATACATCAAGAGATCGAATGCATAAGGAGGCATCCAAAACTAGCATAAAGCAGGCTTACCCAAAATAGGCAAATCCCCCATAGGTGTAAAAAGCTGATCCAAAATCTGTCATGAGGCTCACGAATTGGAAAGGGCGCATGGGAAAGCTAATGAGTTGTGAAATGGCAGCTCATACATGCTTTTTCATGGAGGAAAGAGTGGAGGATGAAAGGGGCAAAAACCAAGTTCACCTCACCTAGTCTTGCTTTCCTATGTGCCTTAAAACACTGAAAAAGCAGGCAATAAAGCAGAAAAAGCAGAAGGGAACCTAGGAGGCCAGGAATAAAGCAAATTTGATTCCTAAGGCTTTCCCAAGCACTACATGAGTCAAATATGGCAAGTTTGACCTCTATGGATAGGCAATTAGCAACTTGCACATGGTGGGACTCATGAACTAGGCAAATAAGACAAAAATAAATGAATTAATGTCCAAGTGGGTAATACTCTGGGTTTTATTATTCTAACACCCCCCCTTAAGCATAAATTTATGAGTAATAAATCAAAATATAAGGCCTAGAAACAAGGCTTAGTCACCCTTTTACATACTGCAAGTCCATATGAAACAAGGAAAGAGGAAGAACCAACTTGGGAAAATCCTCCCTTACACATGGACTGTAAAACAAAATTGTAGAATCTTGTCTCCACTCATGCCTTTATGGCATGACCAGCAATCCCCAGCAGTGATTTGAGATTGTTGAAGGTCTTCTCACAAAATGCTTTGGTGAAGATATCAACTACTTGTTCTGAAGATGAACAGAAGAGTAGGTGAATGGTGCCATCATGCACAAGCTCTCTGATGTAGTGCATGTGAATCTCAATGTGTCTGGTTCTCTGCTTCTGAACTGGATCTTTGTATATTCGAATGGTACTCTGGCTATCACAGTAGATGGTAGTTGATTACTC
>LPNX010843959.1:194693-206008 GCA_001517045.1 Pseudotsuga menziesii | reverse complement strand
TGTTGATGTATCGATGACTTGAAAGTTTTATGCCATCATTTCACTCAGAAGGACATTGAATACAATTATGTTTTGTTGTCTTGGGATTTAGCTCGTCAACATTTCGACAAGTTAGTGATTATACATGTTGATGTTTCCGTGAGTTAAGAGCTTACATTGCCTCATTTTCACCATATTAATGGTCTAACTTGCCAGTGTTTCAACGTTTTAGGAGCTCTACTTGCCAACATTTCAACGAGTTTAGCCTACATCCCACCGCTATCTCAGTGAGTGCAAGAGCTATCTTGCCAAAACCTTGTTGTAGTAGATGATTAACTTGCCGAAGTTTTGACAAGTTAGAGGCTAAAATATTCAACATTTTTCTACATTAAAAGACTAATGATCCAAAGTTTCAGCAACTTAAAGGTCAAGTCCCCCAACATTTCGATAAATTAAAGGTTTTCAAAATGAGTTTTGAAAGGAAGATGCTTCAAATAAACTAAGTGTTTTCTTCTTCGTATTTCAGGTTCACTCTTTAAATGTTCGAGGATGAGATAAAATCAAGGTTTTTTATCAATTCAAGCTTTATGGAATCAGGACTAGTTTGCTCACTTAGATATCTCCAATTTTTCAAAAATAAATGTTTGGACAGAAAGAATAGTCAACAGAGGAAAATCTTAAATATCCCCAGGTCTGAAGAATGGTCAAGAATGAAGAACAAATATAAAGGAATCATATCAATCATGGTCTAACAAAACATATTTCACAAATATTGTGTCCAATTTGTAATTGTAGAGACAATTCCAAGGATGAAGGAACTTAGGATAGCGACCTTTGACTCATAAAATTTTTGGGGGGCGAGGGAAGGGACAGTTACATAACATGGGAATTTTTTGAGGGCTCAACACAATCATCCTTTTTAAAAAGAAAAAATCACTCAACCTTTATACAAGGATTTGAGGAAAGGTTATTTTGGATCCATTTTGGATCACACCTCCCCATTCACATGATTTTGGTCCCCAAAATCTTGAACTCGAAGATACGAGACCTACAAGCATGTTTTTTTCTTTTCCAACACACTCTAAATTCCTTGTAGCCTTGTATAAATTACATCTAGGATCACATAAATTTCTTTCATTATATAATTAGTTGAACAATTGCTTCTCCTTAGACTTCAAGTGTGGGCATCTCTGCTTTTCCTTGAACTTTGACTCCCAGTTTTTTTTTCCTTGGATGTGCAATTCTTGAGATGAAACCTCCAACACTTGGCTTCCCAATGTCCAATTAACACTAACTACTAGAAATATCCCTAATAATACATGGGATTCTTGAAAATTATTGCAATCATCATTTTTAAAAAGAACAAATTACTCTTGACCTTTATACAAGGATTGGGGGAAAGGTTATTCCAAATCCATTTCGAATCATGCCCCCAATTCATAGGATTTTGGTACCGAAAATATTGAACTCAAAGATAAGAGACCTACACGCATGTTTTTTTATTCTCCAACACACTCTTAATTCCTTATAGCCTTGTAGAAATTCCATCTAGGATTGAATAAATGTCTTTCATAGCATATTGTCTTGAAAAATTGTTTCTCATTGGACTTCAAGTATTGTCTTTCCTTGAACCTTGACTCTCCAAAATTTTATCTTGTATGTATGATTCTCAAAATGAATCTCTAGATGAAACCTCCGACAATCTCCTCCCCAATGTCTAGTTAACACTAAATATTGGCAAATATTCCTACTACTACATGGGATTCTTGTCATTATCTTTTTATTATATTGGCTCAAAGGATTGGTTTTAGGATCCTCCCTCATTTGAATACAATCTAGGATTTTTTCAAACACCATTAGAATTCCAACAAGTGCTCATTCAATGACCTCTCATGCCCTAAAAAGAGCATGCATTGGAGGAACAACAATTATCAACCTTGTAGCCTTTCCTTTTTATAGTATAAACAAACAAGGGTTCTTTGCTATACCTCTTTGATTTTTTATTGTCCTTGTTGGAATGTTGACTTGGTCCTCCAAGTGTTTGTACAATTTTGGATGACAAAACCATCCCTTGGTTGCCCTTGTTTAAGATTTTACAAGAACATACTTGGAGTAATGGTTCGTTGTCCACTTTCTTTTATACTTCCTTTGTAATAATACCTTGGTTTTGACCCCTAGAACATAATAGATAAGATTATGTATAAAATATAAATGTGTGACTATAATGATGGGATTTAATCCATGTGCACTTAGATAAATACCCCATGTGTAAATGGTGTAAATATACTTATCTGCCACCATGTGTTAGGCATACCATAGTGAACTCTCTGATGTAAATATGAATGTTGGAACATAATATATAATGGTCCAAGAAAAATCCAATGCAACTTGTCTTCAACTAGGATTACCCCAATGGGGCTTGAGGTAACTCCATAAAACCCCTTACCCTAAATCTAGGTCTCAAATGCCATCAGGTCTTTTGATGGACCTTCCCCAATGTGGAGTTGGGTAACTATGTTGAGCCCCTATTCATAAGTCTAAGCATACAATATTTTTGGGTTGGGTAAGGGGATACCCTACATTAGAATTANACCTTCCCCAATGTGGAGTTGGGTAACTATGTTGAGCCCCTATTCATAAGTCTAAGCATACAATATTTTTGGGTTGGGTAAGGGGATACCCTACATTAGAATTCATGTAATCATCATCCACCTGATCAATCTGCTATGTCATCCGACATACACCAAACATGCAAAAAACAAGTTCTTAAGCACAATATTAACCAAATATTAATAACATGGCTATTTAAATTCTTCAAAGATCCATTCAGATGACACCTCCCCAATGGGAGTATTTTTGTCCCTAAATTCTTTCTAAGGAAAGATGAAGAAACCTATTTGCAGCTCAGTTTTTCTTATACCACTTGACTTTCCTCGGATTTTGTCCCTTGAGGCTAATTTGCCAAATTTCTTATTGTCTTCTTCTAGTCACCCAGTGTGTCCTCTATATATTTTAGTACATCTAGTGAAAAAAATTCCACTGTAGGCATAAATATTGTTCCTATTTCCCATCTAGCAAAGATGATCAAACAATCACAAGTTCTCCACATCGATCACTGAATAAATTCTCATGTAAGAATGTAGGTTTTCCTTAAAAGCATTGGCACTGACTTGGTCAGTAATCTGGAAAGGTCTATATCTCATAAGCTTCAACTCCTTGGTTTTCCATTGCAAACACTCTTTGCTGATAATATGAGATAAATGCACACTCAATCTTCAACATAGAATTTTTTATTAGTCCTAAGTTGGTCATGTCTAAGCTTGCATTTCTGTTAACTCTTCTCATGCTGCTCCTTCACTTTCAAATGAACTTGTTTGATTTTATCAATGAGCCTTTATACTTTAGTTTCCTCATCTTGCATTTGTTATGTCTTCCTTCTCATGTCCACATCAAAAGGTGAGGGTGGAAAATAGCTGAAACAGGTCTAAAAATGAGATTTTTGGGTGGAAGAATGAAATTCCCTATTGTAATATTGTTGAATATAAACTACATGGTCATCCCATGTCATTGGATGTTTTTCGGTATATCCTTTCAAAAATTGGACCACAGTTTTGTTCATAACTTAAGTTTTCCCATTAGTTTAAGGATGAAAAGCAGTTGAATGCTTCAGCTTTGTATTCATCCTTTCCCACAATGTTCTCCAAAACTTTCCTACAAGTTTGAAGTCCTAATAAAAAACTATTGAACTTGGAAAACCAAAATGTACTCATACATTGACAAATAAAAAATCAAATGCTTCATGAGTTGAGACGGTCTCCTTACAAGGAATAAGCACGCACATCTTGTTTAACTGGTCCACAACCACAAACAGGTAGTCATGGCCTCTCCTTTATTTAGGCAAATCTCCAACATAATCCATGGAGTGTTATCTACCTAAATGGCACTTCTCCGTCCGAGTGCCGACATTCCCTATGTTGGCACACAAAAGGACATTTATGGATTGAAGGTTGCCTAAAACACTATAGATGGGCATGTTATGAACTACATTTATCATCCATCCAGCTGGTTATTTTTACCTTTGAATATGTCAAGTGTTGTACGTGCCTTTTCCTATATGCAACTCGCGTACATACGTGCCTTTTATTAAAGCATGTCGCGTGTTGTACGCGAGTATCTATAATTGCATCTCGCGTACAGATTTGTACGCCGGCTCCCCTTAGAGCAACTCGCGTGTCATACGCGGGTTGCCAGTATTAATACCTGTGTACACCTTCCTTTGACATTAAAAATAATAAATCGTGATTATTTGAGATTTGTTAAGCCCTTAACTATAACCATCTTAACTGTCTCAACCTCCTCAAGCCTTGAAACTACCTTATTTCACTAAGTATAAATAAAGGCCTTGGGGAGGGTATTAATTAATGATACTTGGAGAGCAAAGTTATGCTGGTGTTGTCTATTTAGAAGTATTTGGAGCAGTGGAACTCAGAAACTTTTGGTTGCAGAGGAGTCCTTGTCTCAGGAGTTGGGTTGTAATCTGAACTCATTCACTATTGTTAATAAAGAGAATCCTTCTTCCATATGTGTTTTGAATGTCTTTCATTTATCATGGTTTGATGAATACTTATGATTAAGCACTATGTATATGATTTATCTAACCTGTTTTATATACATGTATCATCTTGCACTTGGGGGATTTTCTCTTGACAGGTGAAGGAGAAGCATCCCTGAAGGCTTTGGAGGAGAAGCAGAGTGGAAGAGGGAAAAGCTAGGATCAACCGTCGTGTATCGGGTGAGTCTATTTTATCCTCTTATTTCCTTTTCTGTACTCTAGAGTCGATTGCCTACAAGTTTTATGAGTATGTTGGTAACCCTAGACCTTCGTTTATAAGGTGTTTATTCCTATACAATAGGAGATACTTTTCCAAATTTTTCTTGGTGTAGGTAATGTCATGTACAATTGAAGTCTCACATTATTTGGCTTACTAGTGTTACATAAAATGCAACCTCTGATAAGCTTGGAAACTTGTTCTTGCATCTTAGGCCAATAAATATATATCTGTAAATTTGCAATGGTATTTCCAACACCAATGTATCCAATAATTTTATAAGTATGAACTTACCTAATCAATTGAATTTTCCTTCCTCATGGTATACACAACCTTCCCAAATTAGAAAATCAAATCTCTCACTGATAAGTGCACACAAGGCTAGGATGTTGATTAGTGAAAATAAGAACTTAAAGCCAACTTATATATTTTTCCTCTTCATAGCCAATATTCGTGACTGAATTATGCCTGTAAACACCTCCCATTTTGTCACCAATGGCTCATTTCCTATCCTTCTAGTAGTGGCATCACTTTCCCACCATGTCAAAGCATAACCTAACTTCAAATAAGAAAAGGAGATTCCTTATTTTTCACTAACCTCATGCACGCTTTCAACAATTGATTCAACTTCAAGGAATCTATCTCACTTTCATTTGTCTTGATGTCAAACATTTCCTTTACCTTGAATGGTTCTTGTGTCTTGTCGCACTCCCATGTCTCCATCTCTGGTTTCTCCACTTTAGGTTTTTCATCACTTCCATTTTTTCATCTGAACTATGGTTCTACTCAAGCTTATTTTTCATGTCCCTCTCTTGTACCCATGTGGAAACCAAGTTAGCAATAGTGCTGTTCATTTGAGTCACTCCTCGCACCATCTGAAACATATCCATAACCATTTGAGTTGTTTTATTCTCCAAATAGGTTATCCTATGTTGGGTCTCAATGGATTCTATTTCATCACCATTGGTCTGGTCATGACTTTGTTTTCTTCCTCATCTAGTACCAATTTCAGGGCTAAAGGAAACCAACTCTTCACCTTTCTATTGTTCTCTCAGTGTGGTCTACATTCACTTGTAACTTCCCCCTAAGATTAGGAACTATGCTCAAATACCAATATGATCTGCAATTGTTGGCCTATGGCCAAAAAAATCATGAATACAAATATTTATATGCAGAAAATAAATTTAAAGAATATAAAACCTATCCAGAATGACCTTGTTGTGCATTTACAATGGTTGTTTTCTTTAACAGAGTCTATGCTAATAGAATAAAAAATACTCGATCACACATTTTTTTCCAAAGAAAAAATGTAGGCAACTTTATTCCTCATTGGTTGAAAGTTATAACTGTTATAATCCTTTGAGCTTGATCAGTAAAATAAAAAAAGCCATAAATTGACTATGTTCATGATTCAGAAAAGAAAAGAAAATAAACTGTAAAAATGGGAAGCATTCTCACCCTTACAAACTTGTACTATAAAACTGTATTTAACAGTGCATTTCCTCCATCATTGAGAAATCATATCATAAAACAAGTAACTGAACTAGTTCAGTTCAAAACCGTTTTCATGCTGGGGAGTGCTCTCACCTTTATTGTATCTTTTTGAGATTTTTTAAAAGGATACCTTCAGTCTCTTACTAGTACATTTATATCCATCATCAACAAGACTGAGAGGATATCCACGTGAAATTATTACCTATTTGATATCTCTCTGGTAGATATGAGGCCTGATTGGTATGCAAAATTATTTCTCCATCCTGAAGTCCACATGCTTGTTTTGCCAGCAAATCTGCCTCCTTGTTGTATTACTTGTAATTGTGCTGATAAGTGAAACTGTTGAGGTGTCCCATGAGAACCCATATCCTGTTGAGCATATGTGATCAAAAATGTTTGTGTAGGTACTGTTTCTTGTAATCCAATCAATAGAAATCTTGGCTTCTAAGAGAATATGTAGTACTTTAAAGTATAATGTCTTTGTTTGCAACCACCAACAAGACTAAAATTATGATCAACAATTTTGCGTAATATTCCTTGTAATTGTGCTGATAAGTGAAACTGTTGAGGTGTCCCATGAGAACCCATATCTTGTTGAGCATATGTGATCAAAAATGTTTGTGTAGGTACTGTTTCTTGTAATCCAATCGATAGAAATCTTGGCTTCTAAGAGGATATGTAGTACTTTAAAGTATAATGTCTTTGTTTGCAACCACCAACAAGACTATAATTATGATCAGCAATTTTGCGTAATTGTTTGTGTTAATCCATGCACCCCTTTTGAAAGTGATTTTTTGATTCTATAGAATGATGAAACCTCCTGATCTAGATGGATCAGGTTNGCAATTTTGCGTAATTGTTTGTGTTAATCCATGCACCCCTTTTGAAAGTGATTTTTTGATTCTATAGAATGATGAAACCTCCTGATCTAGATGGATCAGGGTTCCCTTGTGAGGAACCATCACAAAAACTGTATTGTTGCATGCGATAAAAAACTGGTGGTTGATTTACTCTTTCTCCTTTGGATTTTTGAGATTAATCCCCATAGCACATTTAAATATGTAGAGAGCTGCAATAGGATGGGCCTTTTTGTTCTAAAAAATAATATCATCCCTTGTGATCCATATAGACTAGCAGACCATAAGGGGAATACTCAATTATACATACACATATAACACAAGATATATCATGGAGAAAACTGATTTGGGAAAATTCACTTTGAAATGGCTATCTTGCTCTTTCTATTAATGGTGCTTTTATAGTCACAAGGATTTCTAGAGGACAAAAGTTCAAGTGAAATACAAATAGTACCATCTTCCATAAATCAATACTTCAACCTCTGTCTGTTCGTTCTCTCTATTCTCTATAAATGGTGTAGTACAACAAAAAACCAACATGTGGGTTAGTCCATTGTTTCTTTCCTCTATTGAACCTCCAGTACGACCCCCTCTTGCTTCTCCTCCATCAAAACCCTCTTTCTTCATCTCATGCTTCCTTTATGCTTGTCCTCCTAGGCAAGTGGAATTCCAAAGGCCTTGAGAAATAGTTCAACACCATAGCTCCAATTTACCTTCTCCCACTCACAGGATGCCTAAATGACCAAGAATCACTTTTGAAAGTCTTCATTGACACCAAACATTCTATGCGAGAGATGGGATTCTATAGATTTTTTCTTGTCTTCCATGTGGTAGTTTTTCAGGCTGCAGAAACATCCAAGGCCCCTTTGAAGCATAATTGTTTTAACCCTTAGCCATTAGCTCAACATAATTGTTTTAACCCTTATCTATTAGCTCAACATAATTTTTTTAACCCTTACCTACAACTACCTTCATTCTAATAAAATAAATATCAAAATATAAAACACACTCTGCAATATTATTATTCTGGCTTGAGCTATCAAAAAATCCTCAAGCGTGTGGTTTATTTATTATCAAATCCTATAACTGCTTCTCTAATTTCAGAACCATTGGAATATCATCTCATTGTTGGACAGTTTAAATAATCAACTCAAAATTTAAGTCATAATCAGTTACATTAACCAGGGTAACAAAAAATTGAGGATACTAGCCAATTAAACCCTAAATAAAAGTAAATATAAAAACTCCATCTTCTTCTGTGGGGTGCAATTGACTCTGTATTGATAGTAAGTGTCCTCATAAGCTGAGGCCTCACCTTCTCGGAACTCTTCAAACAAAACCCTTCCTTCTGGAACCTTGTGCCTTCTTTTTGAAAGTCTATTTTCCTCAACATTCAATTATCTAGAGGCATGATCAAATGGAATTGAGTCGAAGTTGCAAACTAGAGCCTTTTTCTTCTCCCCAATAAATTTTAGATGAACATCAAGTAGCTTGTTGGCCCTCTTCATCCAGTTGATCACTAGCATGGAATATTGATATAACTGTAAGCTCCTTTCATATTTTTCCATTTCTACTTCCATAAACATGAGATCCATTAGTTCAACAAAATTGTTTTAACACTTACCTAGGGCTACCTTAATTCTAATAAAATAAAATTCAAAATATAAAACACACTCTGCAATACTATTATTCTGGATTGAGCCATCAAAAAATCCTCACTCTTGTGGTTTNTTACCTAGGGCTACCTTAATTCTAATAAAATAAAATTCAAAATATAAAACACACTCTGCAATACTATTATTCTGGATTGAGCCATCAAAAAATCCTCACTCTTGTGGCTTATTTATTATCATCTCATATAATTGCTTCTCTGATTTCAGAACTACTGGAATACTATCTCATAGTTGGACATTCTATTCTTGACCAAGATTCCTGAATGAGATTTGTGCCGAGTTATAATGTTTCAAGTTGGATGAATAAACATTAGGTGTCGAATTTTCCTAAATAAGTACTCCTATGTTGTCTACACCTCTTAACACACAACAATTTACTAATAAAAAAATTACTTTGACTAAGGTCAAATTCAAAAAATCAATAGTAAAACTTGCTTTTAAAATCTTGCCAAAAAGTGCACTGATATTTTGTAAAAAAAAAGGCCAAAATGTTGTCAAAATTATCTTCCTCTTTTGAAAGAATTTGAATATGTTACATATAATTGTAACCAGGAATATTTCACCTTCTACAAACAGAAATTGTTCCTCTGGTCTGAATGGTTCAGATCCAAAACAAATGAGTGAATGACAAAGGATGAAGACCTTCCATGGATGTCGTAGACACCTGGAATGCTACTTCGATAGTGAACCTGTGTACCTGCAAAATAGTTCAAACATGCAAACACATCAAAGCTACCAAAAAATCATCTACTTATCCATGTTAGTGACTAAGGAATCTAACAACATGTACGTGCGAAATCAAAACAACAGTAATGTGGGATGGAAATCAGCTTTGCATTAAATATGTGTGGAGAAGTTTACAACCAATCAAGCCTTAGTGTCTACAAGCATCTCCATGAGACAAACACTTCATCCCCATAAGCTCCAACTTTGCTCTCTATGCTCTCCAATGAATTGGGATAAGTGGTCAATCCAACAGCTTAACAATACCTCTAGAGTTCTCCCCCCAACTATGGACATGAGCTTGTATTTATAAGGCTCAATGGATAGGAATAGTTGAGAGATTTGTGGATGAGGTGGCCTCTAAGATCCTATGATGGGGGATCTCAACCTCAGCTGACCCACAATGATAGGGATAAGGGAGGACATGAGGCTCATGATCTAGAAGCCTCGAGAAACTTCTCTTTTTCCCATTTTACCCAGGGTACCACTTTTCTTCTTCTATGACAGAGCGATTCAAATGAGAAACGCTTATGGACCAAAGATCAAAGGCGGTGGCACCGCTTATGGAAAATAGGATATAGGTAGTGCGAACAAGGTACAACTCATGGGCCACAGGGAAAGAGCGGTTCTGAGTTTTTTCATGCATAATTGGCAAATGGATTAGGTTTCCACTCTAAGTGTTGATATTAAGGTCAAACATGGGAGTTAAAGATCTTATCACATGGTGGTGACAGGATTTAGATATAACAAGATGCCCCCCAAAGCACGATACTTAGAGGGATACGATAAGTAAGAGCTTTGAAAGAACAATTCGTCACTTCGAGGTGAAGATGTCAGCTCGATCATAGCACGTCATCCAGTAGGCATCTGTAGTACATTAATATTTTTGACTCATAGACACAAGTAACCAACTCATGGGTGTAGACCAATACAAGGCAGATCCATGAGAGGAATAAACAAGCATGGCTACTAGAATACAACGTAGATCCATGTGATAGAGGACACAAACTTGGACATAGATACCAGACATACAATGTAGATCTATGTCATACTGACGCAAATTTGAGCATAGCCATGACCATACAAATGTGGATCCATGCTAGATATACAAAACTCCATTGCAACCTGGGGAAAGCAATGAACGCTAAACAAATTCCCAAGGTCTTCGTCTCGTCTTCCACAAAGTACGATTCTATCTATTGGTCGCTGGGCAGACCCGGGTTTACTATAATGTACCAACAACACCCCTAGCTCATTGGCCCTTTCGGCAACAGACTGCGGAGTGGCCTGAAGTCTCACCCAAAGTGATCCTAATGGGTTGGCCAAAGACTCAAGTGTCTCGACCAGGTTCTGTATGGCGTCCTGTGTGCGTCTCGCAGCTCTTCTTAGCCCGCGAGATGTCTCTTCCACAATGCGCAGTTTCCTCTTACTCGCGATGACTAATCCTTATCGCATCGCCTCGTCCTGGGCAACACGTAACTCTCTCCTACGCTCAATCCTCAACCTGCGGTACCGTGCACCATAGCTCCTCTGATGGTGCGATATCGCCTCCCTGCAATATCCTACCACTGCAACTCAACATACTTAGCGTACTGGTGTTCAACTTACAGTACTCAACACATGAGACTGTTTTACACTGCGACTCTTAACTGTCTTAAGTGAAACATAGAAAAACTCTTATACAGGATACTTAAAGACTTCAACTTGCATTTATCCTTTAAATATGCTGTGAATTGAATAACACATACATACATCTACTA
>LPNX010843959.1:146895-184661 GCA_001517045.1 Pseudotsuga menziesii | reverse complement strand
GATGACTCTAATCCTTATCGAATCGCCTCGTCCTGGGAAACATGTAACTCTCTCCTATGCTCAATCCTCAACCTGTGGTACCGCGCACCACAGCTCCTCTGATGGTGCGATATCGCCTCCCTGCGATATCCTACCGTTGGGACTCAGTGTACTTAGCGTACCGGTGTTCAACTTACAGTACTCAACACATGAGACTATTTTACACTGCGACTCTTAACTGTCTTAAGTGAAACATAGACAAACTCTTATATAGGATACTTAAAGACTTCAACTTGCATTTATCCTTTAAATATGCTATGAACTGAATAACACATACATACATCTACTGTAAGCAAAGTTCACGTAATGAATGACAGATATAACGAGTAAATACAATCACATGAATCAATCACATAATGCTCTGATTTTATGTGGTTCACTTCCAGGGTAGAAGCTACGTCCACAGAACTATGTTTCTATATTATAACTTGAGAGAGGTACACAATTCTACTGCACCGCATATGTAGATAGAGATCTTCTGGGTAACTCCGCACACAGCCTGGAGCCCTTCTCTCTTAGATCTCTTCTCTATATTTCCTTCTTACAATATACTCTCACTCTCTCTCTCTCTCTTTCAATCCCTACGGATTGTTACAATACAAAATAACAGTGAGCTAACAGACTACTGGACTCTCAGACTCACTGATGTCTGAATAGCTACAGGCTAACCTAATAGCCCCAGAAGGACTGACTAGCTGGATGGCTTAAAATGCCCAAAATGCCAACCTTTTACAATACAAAATACATCCCTTTATAGGCGGCCTGAAGGTCTCGCCATTACAACACTGTGGGCCTGTCCCAACAGTAACCCAAAACCCTAACTAGTGACCGTCGGCATATCTGTACTTGGGGTAGCTACTTTCCATCACACCACTGCTCTCTGCAGTCTTCCATGCTTCCCGGCGCTGACCATGGGTACTATGCACCGCTTCCCGTCTTCTATCCTTCGTCTTCAATACCTCGGCCTTGTCGCTCCTTTTCCTTTATGAGGGTAGCTAAGCCCTCCTGTCTTTGCCGCTTCCTTCAATGTAGTGATTGAGCTCTCTCTTCTCGTCCACTCAGGTACTGTCGTCTTCCTTGACTTCTCTGTCCCAACAGTCACAATTTCTGGCTCTGCTCTGCAGCTAGAAACACGCTACGGCGTCGTAGCTTTACCTTATCTCTTCGTCTTCACCAAACTGTCTATCCGCCAAAATGGTAGCTTCTTTTGTAGCTGTGGGACTCTGCTCCAACACTATCCATGTGATTACAACGATCTGAAGTCGAACATGGTAGAAACCACTTGATTACTAGCCAATGATGTGAACCGTTAACAAGTGTGAGGGAGATCACCATTAATGTCAATGATTCCCAAGGTACCCTAGTACAATCTACTGAGTGTGAATAGATGTCTTGATGTCGAACACCCAGTCAATTCTATCGATCAAAGGTCAATGATGTAAACCTATGTCGAGAGCGAGAGAATTTGTTATTAAGGCATACATATCTCAAGGTACTAAGTTTTTGTTTCTAAGACTATTTCCCAGATGATGAGATGATGTCGACGAGAAAAAGTCTCGTTGAAGGAGGGCCATGATGAATCCCACATCGACGACACGAAACTCGAAACATAGTTCTGGAATGATGTCAATGTAGTAACCATAGGACTGACTCAAAAGTACTGACATAGAGACTATTTTGATTGTAGAGGTAAAAACTTCTTCAACATCCCTTTGAACATCGGGCGGCACGACAAAAGACTTGGCAGCATGACTAAACGGGACAAACACACAATGCAATAGTGGATAATGCATTCTTTTGAAAGACTCAAAGCAATGGCATGACTCATGAAAGTGGGTTGTCATGGAGATCAGTNGACTAAACGGGACAAACACACAATGCAATAGTGGATAATGCATTCTTTTGAAAGACTCAAAGCAATGGCATGACTCATGAAAGTGGGTTGTCATGGAGATCAGCTGAATACCCAATCAACTGAAATGATACGCAGACAAGTGCCATGTTCAAAGGTAACGACAAACTACTACCATTTATTTGCAAAATGATTCCCTTCCCATTTCCCCCATCATGGTTGATGAGTGCCTCTTTTTAGTTTTACGAGTTCAAAGAGGGTACAAAACACTCGGTATAGCTCATCCGAAGACAAGTCCAAACTCATATGTTTTACGAACCTGAGAGAGGAGGGGTTCATCCCCAAAAACAGGTCTTTCAATGTTTGATTTAACAAGTCCAATGAAATAAAACTCGGTATCGTTCATGTTTAGAGAGTCTGAATGACCACGGAAGAAGACTCCAAAGGGTCCTTTTTCGTATGATTTAGTCCCTAAGGCCTGAAAAGGTATAAAATCATACTTTAGAGAACTCTTCCAGTCATGATTGGCTGGAGTGTTCCTTTTTCATAAATAGTCTATCCAAACCGAAAAAGAGATAACCTACCGTCGGAGAGATGACTCTTCAAATACTTTAACGAGCGTGAGGAAGACAAGATCGCTCGACAATATTTTCATATTTAGGGAGCCCAAAAAGAGTTTAAAGAAGACTCCATTAGGTCTCTTTTCACTATGAGGGATTTTACGAGCCTGAAAAGAATCAGAAACGGACTCAAACCTTTGATACTGGGTTTCGAGAGCGTGACCAAAGTGTCTTAATAAATGCTCAATGACTTTTTTCGTTTTATGGTAGTACGAAAAAGTAAAAAATGAACTCCAAAACTTTACTGCCACTATTCTTCTATCCTGCAAAGACTCAAAACAAGTGTTAAATGCACCAATAACTAATCGTTAAGGGATTATGACTAATAAATTTTGAGTAATAAGTGATTTTAAATCAAAACTATAGCATGTCAAACCCAAAAATGCTTATAAAATTCATGTAAGTGAAAAATCAAATCATTTTACTATTTACCCATAGTGGAGAGCATTTGGAGCACTTTCTTAGTTAGATCTTCAGTTGCTGATATTGGAAGTTCCCACCGTCGGATTCGAGCGTCGTTAGTTCCAGGTAACAGTTTAAACCCTACTCTTCTTTTTCATAGTCTCAATTTTGATTTTGTATGGTGTTTTAGGGTTGTATAGCAAGCCCTAAAATTATGGAAGTGGGCACCGCTCTTGTCCCTTGCAGGATATACAGTACCTCGCTAGAATCGTGCCAAAAACAAAGCGCACAGGCAGTGCCACTGCCTGTCTTCAATGGCGCATGGGAGGTGCCAGCCGTGAAGATGTAAAACTATTGACATAAGCCAAACTAGATCATTTCTTTTGATTTGAATGACTAAGAGTGATTCTAATGGGTCTTGTGATTGTTTTTGGCAGGCTCTTGCTGATTAAAAATGGTAATATGGAAGGAAAGACAACATGATAACGACGATGCTTTTGCCAAAAGGAATGCAGGTTGCATAGCCACATTACGAGACTGTGGACTCCTAAAATTCTTTTAGACTCCCAGTATGGTATCGACATAAGAGCATTTGCTGAAGCATATACTCCGGATGTGGAATCCGGAGCAACAACACTTTGAAGTTGGGGCTCATATTCTGACAATTGAGGTAGAGGATATCTACTTCTTGACTGGACTCTCGAGACGGGGTGCCCCCATCTTGTTGACAGGTTCCTAGGGAGGGGATATTACCACACAAGATTTGATAGATCATCACTGTATTCTAGGGACAAGGACTTCAGGGAAGAAAATCCCTATAAAGGCAGTGATGGATGGGCCTCTATGGACTGTATTGTTTATGATGTAGAGAGTGGCAGGAAGTCAGGGAGTGCACCAGGCTTCTAGAGCACATATTATCTATGCCATAGAGGCCATGGAACCAATAGTGTTCAACTGGGCAGAATCCCTGCTTCCGATATTCAAGGATCAGCTGACTAAATGTCGGCAGAGGGAACTAAAGCAGTTCGATTTTGGTTCCATTCTAGCCTGCTTCTTCTTCAAGTGGGTACAACAGATGAGACCACAGGTGGTCTTTACAGAGCTGAGAGTGTGGGACCCTCACATGCAGAGGTGGGTACGGATTATGGCCCGTACTGGAGCGGGTAAGGGGAAGGTGAAGTTCGACGACCCGTTCTTCCGATGGCTAAGGGATCAGATCCTCATGGTGGAGGATTATTCTTATGCGGGTATGGACTTCAGCGGAGACCCTGACTTACCACTCCCACCTAGTGGATGGTGGGGTGACCTCGGTAAGAAGCAAGAAACCCTAAAATGGAAAAAAAAAAATTATGTTTTTTATGTTAAGTAACAAGACTTGAATATTTTCATGTAGACGTCAGAGTAGCACGACCTAGGGGAGCTTCCCCATTGGATAGATGAGTTGGAGCCTGCTTCGTACCATAGGGTGATGATGTGACTGGGGAGCTAGAGGAAAAATTGGAGAGGTTGACCCTAGATATCCCTGACGCTTCGATTGATGACCTCCCTCTGAGGTATCAAAGACCTACAGCTGGAGTACCGAGTCGATTTAGTAGACTGCTACATAGAGTAGCCCAGGCAGTGATGTGCTACCACGAGAATCACTAGATAATGTACACATGATGTATCTACTGAAAGATGACAGCTTCAAGATTTTGTATGGTTATTTTTACCTAAAATCTTGTGTGCTTCATATGGGGTCTCGTGACCTATTGTTTGTAAACATGTTCATATATATATATATATACATACTTTTACTTGGTGTTTATATGTCTCAAATGGTGAATGTATTTTACATTAATTTTATGTGTCTTTAATTGTTTATTTACAATGAACCATGTTTGATTTTAATGTCATGAATGGGCAATATGCCAATCTAGGATGTAATTAGGTAATGAGTCAGCAACTACATTATGTTCCCTAGGGATATGCCTATAGGTGATGGTTTCGAACAACCTTTCTAAGAAGCGTACTCTCCGAAAGAGGTGGAGAAGTACAGGATTCCTGATGGTGTAAACATGATTTAGATGACAAACCATGGGTTGTGAGTCCATCAAGACTACCAAATTGGGAACATCCTGGGAGGAAGCTTCAGTCAGAAGACCTATGACTGCTCGATACTCGGCAATGTTGGTGGTAGCGGGACCAATACAAACCGCTCCTGAACTGACCAAATCATCAGCTGGGGAATAAAGAAACCAAGCAACTGAGGCAAGATTCAAGGTGTGGCGGCAAGCACCATCAGCCAAGCCGTAGAAAGCCATCTGATCTGCATGACCAAAACATGGTATAAACAGATACGGACACTAAACCCAAAACCATATTGAAAATACTAAAAGCACACTGAAAGCCAAGCAATATACATATATACAGGATACTATCCAAGAAGAATCTAGGCATAGTACCTCTTCAGGTACAACCCATTGTGAGGTTTCCCTAAAGGGATTCCATCGTAATCAACGAGCTCATAGGCCCCTTTCTCTAAAACTTTAGAAATGACGAAAGGACTGTACCACATGCACTCGATCTTTCCTTTCCCTAGTTTGTCATATCTCTGATCATAATTCAAAACTAGGTCACCCTCGTTGAAGGCACGAGGTTGGATGGATTTATCATACTGCACCTTGACACGTTTCTTATGTGCCTCATTAGCCAAGGCAACATCTCTCCGAGTTTCGTCAAGGTTATTCAAGTACAAAAATCTTGCTTCCGCTGCGGAAGTGTCTGCGAGAAGTTCGACGGCAAGTTTCAAGGATGGAATCTGACATTGAATTGGTAAGACAGCTTCGAGTCCATAAACAAGCTGGAAGGGTGTGAAACCAGTAGCTGTTTTCACCGAAGTCCTGTAATCCCAAAGAGTAGAGAAAAGGATATGGTTCCAGTTGGATTTATGATCTCCAACCATCCTTCGAAGCATAGTTTTCAAAACTTTGTTAATGGCCTCTACCTGACGATTAGCTTGCGGATAATATGGTGTAGAGTTTTCATGGCGAAAACCTAGCTTTGCACTTAGTTCCTCCATCATTTGATTATAGAAATGTGATCCATGACAGGTAACAATGGACTGTGGGATGCGGATAATATGGTGTAGAGTTTTCATGGCGAAAACCTAGCTTTGCACTTAGTTCCTCCATCATTTGATTATAGAAATGTGATCCATGACAGGTAACAATGGACTGTGGGACTCCAAATATAGCTATGATATGATTGAACAGGAAGAGAGCGACAATCTTACCATCTTCTGCATATGTAGGCATGACCTCAGCCTGATTTGTAAAATAGTCAATAGCGACGATGATGTAACCATGCCCCCCAGCTGAGGTAGGCTTACAATGCATATAATCAATACCCCATTTGGAAAAAGGGCCAATGGCAATGACGGGGTGTAGTGGAGCAGGATGAGAGCGCTTTTTTGGATAAAAATGTTGACAACAATGCATATAATCAATACCCCATTTGGAAAAAGGGCCAATGGCAATGACGGGGTGTAGTGGAGCAGGATGAGAGCACTTTTTTGGATAAAAATGTTGACAAGGTGGGCATTTCTTGACAGCCTCGTGACAGTATTTAAAGACTGAAGGCCAAAAATAGCCAGTGCGAAGGATTTTTTGGGTTGTATCCATTCCAGATAAATGACCGCCACATGCTCCAGAGTGGCAATCATTCAACACATGTTCAGCTTCATCATGGGTGAGGCATCGCTGGAGAATAGAATCAATCCCACATCTATACAAGGTATCATTCAGGATGAGGTAGTATTTTTTGTGGTGACGGATACGGTGATGATCGTCGTGAGATAGATTTGGCTAAGATCTTTTTGTTTGGAGATNAGAATCAATCCCACATCTATACAAGGTATCATTCAGGATGAGGTAGTATTTTTTGTGGTGACGGATACGGTGATGATCGTCGTGAGATAGATTTGGCTAAGATCTTTGTGTTTGGAGATAAACCAGCATGTCTCCATACCATGGATCGGTAGTGCTTATTAGGAATAGGAATTCATCCAGAAATGAATCATTGGGCTCAGATTCCATCGAAGCACAGGGAAGATCAAACATGAGCTCGGCAAAGACTAGGATTTCTTTGATGTGGCTTTGGCAAATTCCAGATCAAAATCCTGTAATATGACTATCCATTGGGAGTACTTTCCCCTGAGTACCTGACGAGTCAGGATGTAATACATCGGGTTCTAGTCTACCAATACAGTGGTTGTGTAGAGTAAAATGTAGTGACAAAATTTTTGTATGGCAATGACTGTGGCAAAAGATAACTTCTCCACGCATGAATATTGGGTTTCAGAATCTATAAGATTCTTACCAGCATAGTAAATCATGTGCTCCTGACCATTGGGATTTTCCTGCACCAAAACCATAGCGATGGTAGTAGCGGAGGAAGCAATATACAAGAGAAAGTCCTTTGAATAATCTGGGGGGTGTATCATGGATGAATGAGTCAGAGAGTGTTTGAGATTATCAAAGGTGCATTGGGCTTGGTCATCCTAGAAGAACAGAGTATCCTTCTTAAGGAGACGCATATAACTGTGCGTTTTCTCTGCGAAATTGCACACAAAATGGCGGAGGAAGTTTTCCTTCCCTTGCAAACTTTGGAGTTCGAGAAGATTGGTTGGGGTTGGTAGAGATAAAATGGAGGCAATTTTCAAAGGGTTTATCTAGATGCCATCCTTAGAGACCACAAAACCTAACAGATATCCCGTCTCAATGTAGAAAACACATTTATGCAGATTGAGCCATATATTATAATGATGACATCTCAAGAAAATATCTCTGAGATGACTAGGGTGGTCCTCCCGTCACTGTGAATGAGTAGGGAGGTCGTCAAGGTACGGTTCAACAATATGTTTAATATCGTGAAACGCATAGGACATCGCACGCTGGAAAGTGGCTCCAACTTTTTTCAAGCCAAAAGGTAACTTCCTATACGCAAAGGTTCCCCATGGGAAAATGCATGTCGTCTTGTGCTGATCGATGGGTAATATCTCAATCTGATTGTAGCTAGAAAAATCATCCATGAATGAGAAGATGACACTTCTAGCACAGTTGTTAATAATCTGATCGATACGTGGAGTAGGAAAGTTGTCCTTGGGACAAGCTTTGTTCAAGTCTCTAAAATTGATACAGACTCTAATGGTGCCCTACTTTTTATTGACAGGGACAACGTTCGATACCCATTCCATCAGGGGGATGGGATAAATAAACCCAGCTTTGAGAAGTTTTTCTATATTAGCTTTAATAGCTACAGCCTTCCGTGGATGGACCTACCTTAGTTTTTTCCTGACAGGTTTAGCCATGGGATAGGTTTTAATTTCATGGACCACAATGGATGGGTCTATCCCCAGCATTTATTCATCTACAGCCTTCCGTGGATGGACCTACCTTAGTTTTTTCCTGACAGGTTTAGCCATGGGATAGGTTTTAATTTCATGGACCACAATGGATGGGTCTATCCCCAGCATTTATTCATAAGACCAGGCAAAAATATCATGGAATTCTTTGAAAAGTTCCTTGTATGCTTCAAATTCGTCTACTGAGCAGTTCTTCCCAACATGAACGTGCTCAATGGTACCAGGCTTGGCTGATATGTCAATTGGATTAGTCTGAGTAATGTTGCAAATGTTTCCTTTGGAATCTGTGTCTTGCAACAATATAGGGCTTTGAAACATGTTGACAATATCAGTGGAAAACAAGGATGCAAAGTCATGGTTAACCAAACTGGTGTTGGGGAGGAACAGGGATCTATGATGGTGATCCTCCCAAACAGGCTCATTCGTATTCATGATCTCCATAATGGACTCATCGAAAGGAAAAGTCTCAAAGAGATAATCTAGAACATGAAGAGATGGTTCTAACCAGTAAGGCAAGTGGTAAGGATCCGAAGCCACTAGATGAAGGTCATCGGTGTGATCAGCGGAAAGGGTTTGAATGGTGTTGTACATTTCTTCATGTGGATTAAATGAGGTGGACTCAACAATTTGTTTGCTCTTGGGCTCACAATCAAATCACGCAATTGTATTCACTGTCGCTATATATGTGTTAGGAGGAGTGGATGGAAAAATCCCCAGAAGGGATGAATCCTTCAGCATGCCTATCCCAATCGACTGGTAAGGAGGAGGGGAATGACCTAAAATAGGGATGTTATTAGATGTAGAGTTCGTAACATCCGGTGTACAGAAATCAAGCTGATCAATGGTAACAATTCTCCATAGATGTGGAAATTGGACTGTTCGGAATACTATCGAAGCAATAGTAGTCATGGCATAAAAACAATTTCTTCCTAGAAGGAGGTTGTAATCTAATGGGGTGTCCACTACTTCTACTTGAATAGAAACATTTTTTCCCCCAAGCTCGACTGCAAGGGCTGATATGAGACCATGGGGATGGAAACCTCGTCTGTCAAAGGCTTTCAGAGTCATAGGTGATGTTAAAAGCTCGGGAGAGCGATAGTTTTCCAACAAAACAGGAACAAAACCAAAGTTGAAGCTCCTTCATCTAAGACAGTCCTAAAGACTTTATTTTTGACTACTTTCGTGATGATTTGGAAAGCAATTTTGTGAGGTAGTCTAGACTTATAGTTCTCGACATTGAAATGAATCAAATTAGTATTGTCCGGGTATAAAGCTCCTAACGTAGTCAACATATTTTTGTGTTGTGTAGGACAGCTTTGGAGTACTTCCAAGGTAGACATTGCACATGGTGCCTGAGTGATTATAAAATTGAGCAGCTCAGGAATTAGGATTAAAAATAGCCTTCCTAAGAGTACTCTTAGGTGGACACAAAATCATATCAAGAGTAGGTTTCTCGATGGTTAGGGGGACAATAGACAAGGATTCAGGAGAACCAGTAGAGGGAGCTTTCCCTGAAGAAGAATGGTCTTCTTTCTTATCTACGAGTTTGTCATAATTCTAACTTCAAGTTTGCAAACTAATGGTATCCAAAGNGAACCAGTAGAGGGAGCTTTCCCTGAAGAAGAATGGTCTTCTTTCTTATCTACGAGTTTGTCATAATTCTAACTTCAAGTTTGCAAACTAATGGTATCCGAAGACATCATACGAATTTCCTATGATGAACTAGAGTTTCCTTGATTAGACATGTGGTCTATCAGTTGTTGTTGAGAGGGAAAAGGATTTTTTATAACTGCAGGTGCGGGATTACTTTTCAAAAATTGGGTGATTTCATCCCGGCGGGAACACTCTTTTTTGAAATGGTCACCACTGCATAGCAGACATGGATATTTTTATTTTCTCTTCCCTTTATCGGTATCATTGTTGGTTAGTTTTGGATTCTCCTGTTGGTTTCCAGGTTTTTTTTTTTTTTTTTACCTTTCCTTTTATTATTTCCAAAGGTTTTAATGCTTTCAATAGAATTAACCTCCGCGGAAACCTTGGGAGTCAAAGGAGTAGGGGTGGTAGTCTGGGGTTGCTTAGCAGGTTTTGTTGCTGACGGGGACTGGATTGAACCAACAATCCCATCAACAGGGACTTGTGCTGGTGGCTTTGCAGGATCGGTGCTTGGGCGAGGAGCTTGAGGAATCAAGTCATATAAAGTTTCAGACTGGGAATAGACCAAGTCTAGATACTGGGCTCGACTAATGGCTTGCTCTTCAGTAATGGTACTGTCCATAGCCACATCACAGGAAATCGGAGGCAACAAAGATTTGGTAAACCAATCAGCTAATAACTGATCCAGAATAGGAGCCTTAATAATTCTTCTCTGCCTTCTCCACTCATGGATATGATCGGATATGTGGGTGGAGGTGTTCTGTCGCAGAGAAGTTAAGAGATCAGTACCTATTTCATAATGAATAGGAAGTTGAAAGTGTGTAAGAAATACAGTTGCCAATGAGCCAAAATCCATAAACGAATGTTGTGGAAGTTCAATGTACCATTTCGTGGCTGTACCAGTCAAAGTTCACTGAAAGAGTCTTAAACGAACTGAATCATCCATAAGGGAGTTTGAAGAACACCACAGATGGAATTTCATGACACGGTTTTTTGGATCATCTCCTTGCTTCCCATCGAACTTTGGAATGTCCGATGGTAACTTTACTGGAATGGGATGCCACGAGGGGTTATGTTAAATGGGGTCATTAATCAACTTGGACAAATCAGGCAAGTCCAAAGTTTCTAGGAAAGGTAGCTGATGGTTAGGTTGTACATACTAGTAATATTGATATGGCATATAGTTACCAGTAGGATAGTAAGTAGATTGATAGACAGGTTGTTGTGAGGAAGAACTACCAAAAGATCCACCCGTAGGGGGTAGATTTCTGGGGTTAGGACCATTTGGACTGCCAGGGCCTCTGAGGGGAGTACCATCAGGGCCACCAGGACCACCAGGAGGTGGGCACTAGACCCTCCGGGACCACTAGGGGGAAAACCTCCAAAGCCTCCGGAACCACTAGGAGAAGGGCCACTAAACCCTCCAGGACCACCAGGACCATTAGGACCATAAGGAGGAAAGCCACTAGGCCCCCTAGGACCATTAGGCCCACCAGGGGGAGGACCACCAGGAGGCAGTCCTCTGGCACCTGCCACAGTATGTATAGGTATCCCCCCCATAGCTGGCATGTAGGACCAGTTAGGTTTCCCCCATGGCGTGAAAGTATTACTAGGATATGGAATTCTAGCATAAGGCATTCTTGTAGGGTTGGATGGATAATTAAGGTTTCCTATAGGTACTTGATTTGCTGTATAACCATAACCCCAGGAGATTGGATTGGTAACAGGTTGTGCCCCAAAGGGATAACCTAAACTAGATGGGGGGTTAACCACATTAATGTGGGTGGGAGGGACATAAACTATAGATTGTTCTATGCCAGAGGTCTATCCTTGACTATGTACAATTTCGATGCCAGATAACATAGGTCCTGTCGGGGGTTTCCCCCTGGCACTAGAAGCTAATGATGAAACAGGAATTGAAGGTTGAGCCCCAGGTGTGGAAGACCTGGGAGGATTGGGAACAAACATGATATAGGAGGTGGTGGGGTTGGTAGTTCAACCTGGGTTTTGTGAGGTTACTGTGCGATCTATAATCGGTTCAATGGGTCTCATAAAATCGGCAAGTGAACGATATCCCATAGGAACAGCTGTGGATTGTGATGGTGGTGTGCCCAATATATCATCTATTTTCTTTTCAATCTCATGTGCACAGAGAAAAGCTTCCTGGTATTGTATCTATTTTTTGAGGCCTGAAAAATTGCAGGTAACAACAGTTAGCGATTCTCCCCAATAAACGTTCCCAACTAGCCCGTTACTATTTGGTATGGGGAATCCATCCAGTTTACGGTCCGACTACAGTAGGTCAAGTAACAAATTAAAAGTTTTTATCGGTTACGGCCCGGTCCACCATGTATATTTTTTGTTTTTTGTGTTTAAGTATGATGTGCAAGTGCCTATCTAAAAATGCATATTGATAGAGATAACGAGGAGTGTCACAATGTGATGCGCAGGTTCTTACCTCTCGTCTTAACTCTCTCGCATCTAAATCACACACAACAAGAAACTAAATTTAACTAACTAACCTATCCCTAGGGGGAAAAATTATCAGTTATCAATGAGTAATGTATTTTTGTGCATGCATTAAGAAAAATTACAGATAGTTGTTACTTATTTCAAAACACATGAACATTAATAGAAATATGAACAACAAGATAGCTTATTTTTTATGACAACCTTCATTACTCACAGTTGAAATTTCACAAAATAAACTAGAGTGCATTCATAACATGAACAGAGATTCAATGAGTTAGAACGATCTCACAGTTAATGGACATAAGCTGAAAACAAAATAGTTCACATTCAACTGATCCATAGCAAAGCATTTGAAACATTCCACCAAACTTTCTCCAGTAGAAACTTGTATTTCTTTATTGTAAAAGGAAGTAGTTCTTCTTACAATATACTCTCACAAATGGCCCGCGAAAGAAGTCCCCCCTCCTTACATCCAAACTCTCCTATATTTATACAAAAAAGCAAAACCTTTGGGGTGCCCCTCGATGAAGTTTGGGCTTCCTCAACCTTTCAGTTCCAAAATTTTGTCTTGTAGTATGTGCTCATAATTTATACAATATGTTACATTTTAAATTAAAATTTAAGACCACTTTATGAAGAGGGACCAGCTTGGTCGCTAATGAACTTTTTCCAAGCTTGGGCCTCTACTGCTATCGATCTGCTCAGTAATCTATTCGTCTTTTTGAGATCCTGTTAATCTCAGACCCTCACTTTCTTCTTCTCTTTTATTTATCTCTGCCTCCTCTGCAGCTCTCTTTCTTTCTTCTTCCTCATTGTTCAACCAATTCTCTACCTCTTCTGCTTTTGTCTTTTAGACATACCTTCTTACAGCAATTACCCTGTCATAAACATAGCATGTTATTATACTATTTAGCTTTTACCAAAATAAAAAAAACTGTATCATTCTATTTACCTCCTCCATATTCATTCTATAAAATAAACTATACACAGTATTAATGCATGAAAAGAAAGAATGACAGGGAGAAGAAAATCCTGCAAGTTTGTGTCTTAAAATCCTCTAAGTCCACCGTCTGTAATTAAAATCACAACCCCGGTAGAACAGACTCTTCATGAACCACATTGCCACTACTTCTAATCTCCAAAACACTAGACTCTGCACTGTGCTCCTTGTCATGGAAAACCCTAACTGGACCAAAACATTGCAAACCTCCACCATCCCAAAAACGCATACAAACAACAAGGACTGGAGCAAAAACATGGGTTATGAAACTTTGGTGCAAAAGAGTCGGCAGGAAAAAACCCTATCGGCGGTCTGAAGCACTAGATTTTGGGAGAATAGTCCTATTCACAGCCGCAAAAGCAGACAGCGAACACACTACAAGTCCCATGAGACTCTAAACCTGACGGTGTTGGAAACTCCAAACACTAAGTGTCAGCGATTCAAAACTAAAAGTTTCTGCAGTGTCAGTGACCGGAGCACTATCGATAGTTGAAAACACTAAGCGCCTGGAGGGTAGTCCAAGTGATAGACGCAACGACGGACTCACAAACAACTATGGATCTGTGGTAGCATACAACCCGTCAGCAGTCGAAAACTCTAACATTGGGTAGATAGTTCAATAGACAGCTGCAACGATGGGCAACAAACAAACTGCGGGCCCCGCGATAACATAACCAATCGGCGGTCAAAAACTCTAAGCGTTAAGGATCAGAACTTTAAACCTGAATGCTTCCGCAGTGTCGGCGCTTCAAAGCTAAACACTGTCGTAGTGTCGGCGATAAAGAAAAGTATTGTTGCAACTTAAAAGGTATTAGAGCTCAGATGTCTAAGTCATTGGCAATCGGAGAGACTAATCACTATAGCATCGACGATCGAAAACACTACTCTTCAGGTCACTTATCAATTTTCCTTTGAAACATTGGTGATTCAAACCTCAACGCTGCTGTAGTGTCAGCAATTTCGAGCACTAACATCGCGATGGTTACACATCAGAGGTCAAGAAGACTAACCTCTAACTACTCACTGATTCCCTCTGAAAGGTTGGCGACGTAGAGAACTAAACCTCTGACTACTGTCAAAAATCGTTCCGACAGTGATAAAAAAACCAAGTCATTGACAGTTAAAAAAAAAATTTAAACAATAAAACCACAACGTGACAAAAACCGTGGATCGGCGAGGAAAATAAATGTCCATCAAGACATTTGTCATTTCCCTTCCAAAACGTCGGCGGCATAGAGGACTAATTCCCCGGCTCATTCTTCAAATGACTTCCGACAGTGATAAAATCATCGGGAAAGCAAACATTAAGCTCTGAAAAATAAACAAACTCCACAGTATTCAAAAGATCAAAGTTTATAGCAGAGGAATGAAAGATTTCAGGAAAACAAACAATCCCAGGCAAGATAAAATCAAGAGGGTCCAAAATTTGAAAAATTTGGGAAAAAAGGTTGCAGCTGCAACAATTGGCGACTACCTGGTGAACACAGATCTCTAGACAATATCTTCCTTGATCAACAGACTGTTTTGACAATAAATGCCAACATGCTGAATTCTTCTAGATGTTGGATTCCCCAAATGACAGATGTATGTACTTTAATCATTAATGATAGTCCAATTTAGAGATAATGGGAACCAAGATTTCAAATTCTAGATAACTCTTTTGAGGCCAGGAATATGAATTTCATTTTTACCTCTATCTTTGGGTAGCTTCCAGCTTAGACACCACAGGATTGTAACATATGGTAAACATAAATATTGGTTTGTTCCTCATTCCCATGCCATTTTTCACTTTTGTGCTTTTGGAATTTTGTCCTTTCTGAGTCCTCCTGCATGCCTTCTTTATAAATTTTTATTCAGGATCCTCTATCCATAGTGTCCTTTTGTGTGAGAGATGTATTGATTTTTTCAGCTCACGGATGGAGAAGAACTTTGGCAATCTTGTACTCATATGGTTCAGTACTTTGTTTTGATACATATTGCTTTCTTAGGAGATTTTGACTCTTATTTTCCTTTTGGATTTCAATTCTTGGCATGTGATTATTTAAATATAATATAATGTTTACCTTGCTTCCTCTCCATGGGTCTTTTACTGTCACCCCCTAAGACATTTTTTAAATGTGAGATGGATGGAGCCTCGAAATAGTATTCCAGACCTTTTGATCCTGAGTTATTTTACAAGGATTAAGTATGACTTCAATGTGTTCATATCCATTTAGGAAAACTACTAAACTAGAAGAAATTCTTTCAAATAAATTAGTAATACACAGTCCTATCATCAAGGATTTTAGTTAATCCAGAGTTCTGATGAACTCCATGCAACCAAAAGTTGTGCTTCTTTATTAAAATCAATCAAACCCTAACTACAACAAACAAAAATAAACAAATCAAAACAAAACAAATCAATCAGTTTATTTATGTACAAGATAACCAAGAAATAAAAATCAAGAAAAATAAAGTTTGAGAACTAAACCATTAACTGGTAAGTTCTCTTCCCACCCCTATAAATCTTGCAATCTGTGAGTTGAGGGGCTAAGCTTGACTACAATTTGAAAAGGTTCTACCCATTATCTAGTTCTACCAAACTTGAATTAAAAACTACATCTGAAACTAAATCTACTATTTTACAGTCAATCTCATCAGCCCGTGAAAATCGAAGGAGATCGGGTTGGGTGTCAGATATATTGTTGGATTCTTCATCTTGGTAATTTCCAGGTTCTAGTTCAATGAAGTAATTTCCCAACACAGAATTCACTGGTTCATTTTTTCCCTCCAACTGAGTAACATTGTACTTCATCTGAGGCTCCCTTAATACTTTTATCTGATTGGGACTTCCCTTATGAGTCAACCATAGATGTGACCAATCTGATGCGAAGTATCCATCTAGCCTTGCTGACCAGTCTCGACTCAAAACAAGCCCATAAACATCAGGTATGTCTGCTACTACAATATCGATGTACTGACATACCCTCTCATTTGCAGATAAGTGAATCAGAACATATTCCATTTCCCCAATTACTTTCACAGTTGTCCTGTCTAACCGAAGAACCTGCTAGGTAGATGGTTTAGGTTGTCCATTGATTTTATTGCAGATTGAAAGTGGCATAACATTGATTGATTCCCCTGATTCTACTAAACAGTTGTGCACATTATAGTTGAAAATATCAAAAGTTAGGACAAATGGTGGGGTTTTATACTTAGACTTACCTCCCACACTTGCTTCACCAATTTCTTCAGGTTGGTTGTCAGTGGGAAGCTCTTCTTCTAGTACTTCAAGTGATTTTAACAATTTTTCTTTCTGTTGAGGTACATTACACATTTCAAACAATGAGATATTTTCCTTAGCCTTTTTAATGTCTTCCACAATATCATACCCCATCTCAGGTACTTTGAGATTCTTCTTGACATTATCAACCTTGTCTTCAATAGGCTTAACAGGCATGTTAATTTTCTTAGGATCTTGACTTGAAATGGTAAATTCAGATATTTTAATAGTTGTAGTGTTCTTTTGTATCTTCTTCATATTTTCTTGAAGTCTCTTAATCTTAGGAAGTATTGACTTGTCTTCTTTTACCAAACCCTGACTTCTTGTTGTCACATTGGTTTCTGATGTTTCCTCTTGTTTCAGAGAACCTTCCTCTTTTGTATCAAACATTGAGACACAGTCCCATAAAACCAGAGTATCCTCCTCTTTTTTTTCTATGGATTGATTATCTTTTTCTTCCTCCTTATCAGTTTCTGTTAGTTTGGATTCCAATAACTGATTCATTATCAACGTCATACAATTTATCCATTGGGGGAAATTCTTCTCAGAATGAGGTTGCTGATGAAAGGTGCAAAAATTATCCATGCCTACATTAGTTAAATTCATTGTTGCAGGACTATGTGGAGGAGGTTCAGGTTGATTGTTGTCCTCCCACTTTTTATAGTAAGGCTTATATGATTTGTGAGCTTCCTTTTCTTTTTCTAAATCTATTACTCTGTTGGATAACTTCTGCATCATCTTCAACATCCCTTCAAAATCCTGTGACTGCTCATCCTTAGGCTTAGTCAGTAATAAAGGTTTCTTACCTCCAAAAGTCTTTTCTTCCTGTAGCTAGGGTTTTCACCCTAGCTTGTGCTGATGAGCACCTACTAAGGAATCTGGAATCCTTAGTAGCAGTTCAATGATGTAAACAAAAAATAAACTGAAATAAAAACTAAGCTAAAGCAGTGAAAAGTAAATAACAGTAAAGAAATGTATAATGGTAATTTTTATTGATATTACCTCTGATGAGAAGGTTGGTGGAGTCCGTTGCGCTGGTCCGATGTCGGTGGCTTCGAGCTCCGAGCTGCTTCTTTTCCTTTTCCGGTGGTGGAAATGGGCCAAAAGGGTTCTCAATGGTGAAAGTAGCTTGATGGTAAGCTAGGGTTTCGAGAATAATTTCGGCAGAGGCAGGATTCTTTTGACTGTGGATGTTAAAATGAGGGGTCTCCACCACTTATTTATAGTTTTTTTTGGTGGTGGAGTGCTGGCCCATGGTTTTGGAAACCATATGGTTTAGGGCAGCTTGTTTAGGGTTTTTGCTGTTTTAGGGTTTTCCTCCTTTTTCCTCATTATTTTTATTCCTTTTCTTCCCTTTTGGGGAATTTTGCTATTTTTAGAGGAATTTTGGTTATTTTTGGAGGAAAAAGGGGTTTTTTGGCCTTTTGGAGGCATTTAAGGCCTTTTGGAGCCTTTTTAGATGGTTTTATGGCCTTTTGGAGGCTTTTTAGTGGGATTTTCAGGGAAATATGGTAGGCAAATGGACAAATGAGCCATGAAATGGGGTAGATGAGGTAGTTAACTATTTTTGGGTGTTAACACTTCCGACTGCATAGGATAATTTTCTATGCTCTCCATTTCAGCCTCCACCCTCTCAGCTTCCTCATAGGTTTCTGATAATGTAGGTTTGACTGATATCTTGGAAAACATGGCCAAGTTAGGCCCTAGAGCTGAAGTATAGTATTCAATAAGAGCTTTTTCAGATGGCTTATCAGCTGCAGTAATTTTTTTTATTTAAGCAGCAAATCTTTGAGTGAAATTATGCACTTTTTCCTTCCTTTCTTTCTTTAAAGTGCATAACCCTTTCATTAAGGCTGCATGAGTTTTTTGGACTGCATATTTACTTCTAAAAATTCTCTCAAATGTGTCCCAGTTTGTGATTCAATTTGCAGGAAGGGAAAAATACCATGAGGCTGCTCTTCCTTTCAGGGTGTGTGGAAACAATCTACAAACCACATCTTCATGATCTCCTGCTCGTAGTGTTTCTATAGCCAAGTAAAAACTTTGCAAATGATCATCTACCAGAATTTTTTCACTTGGATCAAACTTAGGCAACATTTTTTCAAAATATTGAGTCAAATCATGCAAGGGAGGTGTCAGGTTTAAAGGTGACCTAGCCCTCCAAGCAGGTGGTGGAGGTGGTTGATTTGCATTTGCATTAGCCATAATTCTGAGTGGAGAATGAGGTTGTGACTAAATAGGGGTATGGAAAGGTGAACAATAAGGTGAACCTGGGTCCAATCAATTCAAAGGTTAGTCAACTTCCTGTAAGGCTGCTTCTACCAGTTCTTCAAGATATTCTACCAACATTGAATCTTCTAACTTAGGCCGATCTTTCTTCTGATATTATCTTCTGGGTAAGATAGGAATAATCGGTAATCCTTCGATCTTCTTCTCATATGCCCTAGTAATTATTCTCAGATCATCAACTACTTCGTTATCGACAGGATAAATATACCCTCTATCTTCAGGAGTTGTATTGTGAAACAATCTGCTTTCGGAACTGTCACAAGTGGAGTAATTTCTAGAAATAGGTTTCCTCGGCCAGCCATGCACTGGTGGCCCTCCTTCTAGCGCCAAAAACTGTTTAGGCCTGGAAAATCACAGGTAACAACAGTTAGGGATTCTCCCCAATAAACGTTCCCAACTAGCCCATTACTATTTGGTATGGGGAATCTGTCTGGTTTACGATCCGGCTACCATAATTCAAGTAACAAATTAAAAGGTTTTACCAGTTACGGCCTTGTCCACCCTGTATATTTTTAGTTTTTTTTGTTTAAGTATGATGTGCAAGTGCCTATCTAAAAATGCAGATTGATAGAGATAACAAGGAGTGTCACAATGTGATGCGCATGTTCTTACCTCTCGTCTTAACTCTCTCGCATCTAAATCACACAAAACAAGAAACTAAATTTAACTAACTAACCTATCCCTAGGGAGCAAAATTATCAGTTATCAATGAGTAATGTATTTCTACGCATGTATTAAGAAAAATTACAGATAGTTGTTACTTATTTCAAAACACATGAACATTAATAGAAATATGAACAACAAGATAGCTTATTGTTTATGACAACCTTCATTACTCACAGTGGAAATTTCACAAAATAAACTAGAGTGCATTCATAACATGAACAGAGATTCAATGCATTAGAACGATCTCAAAGTTAATGGACATAAGCTGAAAATGAAATAGTTCACATTCAACTGATCCATAGAAAATCATTTTAAACATTCCACCAAACTTTCTCCAGCAGAAACTTGTAATTCTTTATTGTAAAAGGAAGTAGTTCTTCTTACAATATACTCTCACAAATGGCCCACGAAAGAAGTCCCCCCTCCTTACATCTAAACTCTCCTATATTTATACAAAAAAGCAAAACCTTTGAGGTGCCCCTCAATGACCTTTGGGCTTCCTCAACCTTTCAGTTCCAAAATTTTGTCTTGTAGTATGTGCTCATAATTTATAAAATATGTTACATTTTAAATTAAAATTTAAGACCACTTTATGAAGAGGGACCAGCTTGGTTGCTGATGAACTTTTTGCAAGCCTGGGCTTCTGCTGCTATCGATCTGCTTAGTAATATATTGGTCGATTTGAGATCCTGTTAATCTCAGACCCTCATTTTCTTCTTCTCTTTTCTTTATCTATGCCTCCTCTATAGCTCTCTTTCTTTCTTCTTCCTCATTCTTCAACCAATTCTCTGCCTCTTCTACTTTTGTCTTTTAGACATATATTCTTACAACAATCACCCTGTCATAAACATAGCATGTTCTTAGACTATTTAGATTTTACCAAGATAACAAAAACTGTATCAGTCTATTTACCTCCTCCATATTCATTCTGTAAAATAAAATATACACAGTATTAATTCATGAAAAGAAAGAATGACAGGGTGAAGAAAATTATGAAAGTTTGTGTCTTAAAATCCTCTAAGTCCACTGTCTGTAATTAAAATCACAACTCTGATAGAACAGACTCTTCATGAACCACATTTCCACTACTGCTAATCTCTAAAACACTAGACTCTGCACTGTGCTCCTTATCATAGAAAACCCTAACTGGACCAAAACATTGCAAAACTCTGCTGTCCCAAAAATGCATACAAACAACAGGACTGGAGAAAAAATGGGGGTTATGAACCTTTGGTGCAAAAGAGTCGGTGGGAAAAAACCATATCGGCAGTATGAAGCACTAGATGTTGGGAGAATAGTCCTATTCACAGCCGTAATGGCGGACAGTGAACACACTACAAGTCCCATGAGACTCTAAACCTGTCGGCATCGGAAACTCCAAACACTAGGTGTTGGTGATTCAAAACTAAACGTTTCCACAGTGTCGGCAACCGAAGCACTATCGACAGTTGAAAACACTAAGTGTCTAGAGGGTAGTCCAAGTGACAACCGCAACGACGAAATCACAAACAACTATGGATCCATGGCAGCATACAACCCGTCGGCAGTCGAAAACTCTAACATCGGGCAGATAGTTCAATAGACAGTCGATACGGTGCGTAACAAACAAACTGTGGGCCCCACTATAACATAACCAATCAACAATCGAAAACTCTAAGCGCTAAGGATTGAAACTTTAAACCTGAATGCTTCTACAGTATCGGCGCTTCAAAGCTAAACGCTGTCGTAGTGTCAGCGATAAAGAAAAGTATTATTACGACTTAAAAGGTATCGAAGCTCAGCTGTCTAAGTCATCGACGATTAGAGAGACTAATCACTATAGCATCGGTGATCAGAAACACTACTCTTCGGGTCACTTATCAATTTTCCTTCGAAATGTCGATGATTCAAACCTCAACGCTGCCATAGTGTCAGTGATTCCGAGCACTAACGTCATGATGGTTATGCATCGAAGGCCAGGGAGACTAACCTATAAATACTCATCAATTTCCCTCTGAAACGTCGGCAACGTAGAGAACTAAACCTCCGACTACTGTAAAAAATCGTTTCGACAGCGATAAAAAAAGCAAGTCATTGACAGTTAAAAAAAAAAATTAAACAATAAAACCACAAGGTGACAAAAACCACATATCGGCGAGGAAAAGAAATGTCCATCGGGACGTTTGTCATTTCCCTTCCGAAACATTAGCGGCATAGAGGACTAATGCCCCGGCTCATTCTTCAAACGACTTCTGACAACGATAAAATCATTGGGAAAGCAAACGTTAAGCTCTAAAAAATAAAAAAACTCCACAATCTTCAAAAGATCAAATTTTATAGTAGAGGAATGATAGATTTCAAAAAACCAAACAATCCCAGGCAAGATAAAATCAAAAGGAGGGTCCAAAATTTGAAAATTTTGGGAAAAAAGGTTGCAGCTGCAACACCGTTCTTCTTCATCTGGTGTTATTTCTGCAGAATATTTTACATGGGTGCCAAATGAGGGAATGTCCTATCCTATAGAGGTATCCCAAAATGGAGCATTGGGACCATAATCCAGACAGGTAGTGTCATCAACATGACCTTCTATGGGAGAATGAGATGTAGTATTAACCCGAGAAGTTTGTTGGACCAAGGGAGGTGAGTGTGAAGGATATGGTCCTCCGCTTTCTGTAACCACATTCTCTCCCACTTGGGAGGTGGTAGCAGCTCCTTGGTCGATAGTTTCCATTGGATTTTCTCCTGAAACAGGAATAAAATTGGGTGGCAAGCCCCGTACTCTTTTGGACTGTCTTAGCTCAGCCAGTTCGTATAGATCCTATCTAACCTAGGGTCTCAAAAACTAGAAAACACACCAAAAATTTCCCTACTCAAGTTATAGGTCCAACAAACAAAACTTAAATGACAGGAGGAGTTTAGATAGTCAGGTCTCTCACCATGATTGTCAAGAAGGTGCCACTTGCGATATACCTCGAGGGTACGTGCGTAGTAATCTCCCTGAATGTTGTTTTCGGTGTACAGGTCCAACCAAGATGGCCAAAGGAATTTTCTAATATGGATAAGGTATCCTAGTGGGGTCTCCCGATATACGCAAGGTGTGTGGGAGCTCAAATCGGTAGTAGTGCTATCTAATGCATAACCATACACAAGGGGCCTTCTGATATACAATTGAGTACATGAAGTACCTTTCTATATACCTTAAGGGTATGTGAAAGGCCATTCTATATACCGATGGTACATGGAAGAACTGCGGGAGTCCCGGGATGTAATGCGGATGAGTAACGACAACTCCTATGCTTAACGATGCCCGAACACGTCTCTAACCTAACACTCAAATTGCTATGTAAATTTTAACCTATAACTACCGTTAATTTTAAAGTGGATGGTTAGGTGAATGCATGGAGTTTTGACAGAAAAAGTAAAACCATGCAGTATGCATATGCAAAAATCTTCACTTTACCGTTCGTGGTATGCCTACCTACAGGAGGGAAAGAGAGTATTTTCTTTTGTTTCAAAACAAAAAATTTCCAAACAACAATCTTGAACAAATCAAAGACAAGCAATACTTTCCAAACTCATTTCTCTTTTCAGAAAGCAATCAAGGAAGGGTAAGAGTCTCTTTTCCTAAAAGAAAGACATGAAGCACACCATATGCATATGCACTCTATTTTTCAATTTTCTTTAAATCATAGATAGATCTAACTCAAAACTATAATATTTTTTATTTTAGTGAGATAGTATTGATGCAAAAGAGACAAAAGAACATCAAGAACCTGAAAGCTTGTGAGGCCAATTAGAGATCTAATGTCTTATGCTCACTAATGATGATGACCTAATCTCAGTCAAAAAATTTATTTTTAAACAAGCAAAAAGAAGTCTTCTATGGAAACAAAAATTGAAATCAAGATGCTAATTAAATGTTTTTCTTTCAGTCTATATAACAGAAATAAAAAAAGAGCTCATTAACACCTAAGCTTTCGAAAAAGAAATCCTTTCACAAACACGACCAACAAGCATGGAAGAAAATGAACAATCAACAAGCCTAATCTATCTTTTGAATTATTCAATCAAACCAATGTTTTACCACATAAATTCAAACCAAAACCATTAGATTCTAGCACACAAGCCTGACAGTGCAGGGCTGAAAGCACATCAACTCAACTTTTTTACAAAAAAAGATGAGAAAAAAATAGTCTTGGAATAAGGCCTACCTGGCACCACACTGGAGGGGTCTTGACAGAGCGGTTCTAAACCAGCACCATTTTTGGACAACAGGACTCAGGCAGTGGCACCGCTTCTTGTCAATAGGATTTAGGCGATGGCACCGCTTCTCGCCAACAGCATAAGAGTGGTTCCCTGTATAAATCCAAAACACAAAGGAGAACGAAAGATCAAGTCAGAAAAATCTTAGATCGAGGTAAAATTGATGGATTGACTGTAACAAAGAGCATAAAAAGTTGAAACACTTCAGATCTGAGTAGATCTGAAAGTTTCAAACCAAAATCTATTGAGTCAGATAGCAGATCGGACTGGTGAAATTTGGAGATGCAGCCTGGATTCGGACAAGAGTTCAAAAACCGAGGAAGATCAGATCAACCAACATATGTAGCAATCCCTAGCGGAGTCACCATATTTGTAACCAAGAATATTTCACCTTCTGCAAATAGAAGTTGTTCATTTGGTCTAAATGGTCTAGATCCAGAACAAATGAGTGAACGACAAAGGATGAAGAACTTCCCTGGATGTCGTAGACACTTGGAATGCTGCTTCGATAGTGAACCTGTGTACTTGCAAAATAGTTCAAACATGCAAACACATCAAAGCTACTAGAAAATCATCTACTTATCCATGTTAGTGACTAAGGAATCTAACAACATGTACGTGCGAAATCAAAACAACAATAATGTGGGATGGAAGTCAGCTTTGCATTAAATATGTGTGGAGAAGTTTACAAACAATCAAGCCTTAGTGTCGAAAAGCATCTCCACGAGAAAAACACTTCATCCCCATAAGCTCCAACTTTTCTCTCTATGCTATCCAATGACTTGGGATAAGTGGTCAATCCAACGGCATAACAATACCTCTAGATTTCTCCCCCCAACTATGGACATGAGCTTGTATTTATAAGGCTCAATGGATAGGAATAGTTGATATATTTGTGGATGAGGTGGCCTCTAAGATCCTATGATGGGGGATCTTGAGCTCAACTGGCCCACAATGATAGGGATAAGGGAGGACATGAGGCTCATGATCTAGAAGCTTCGAGAAACTTCTTTGTTTCCCATTTTACCCAAGGTACCACTTTTCTTCTTCTATGACAGAGCGGTTCAAATGAGAAATGCTTATGGACCAAATACCAAAGGTGGTGGAACTGCTTATTGAAAATAGGATACAGGCGGTGTGAACAAGGTACCACTCATGGGCCATAGGGAAAACGCGGTTCTGAGTTTTTTCATGCAGAATTGGAAAATGGATTAGGTTTCCACTTTAAGTACTGAGATTAAGGGAAAACATGGGAGTTAAAGATCTTATCACATAGTGGTGATAGGATTTAGCTATAACAATAATATAGTTGGTTACCAGAATTTAGTCAAGTTTCAAGTAAGTCAAATTGTTTTGATAATTATATAGCACCAGCTGTGTATTTGCCAAGTTCCAGGCAAGTCAAACTATTTTGCTAATTAGATAGCACCAGCTGTGTATTTTCCAACTTTCAAGGAAGTCAAATTAATGTGCTAAATAAATAACACCAACTATATACAAATTTTGTAATTCAATGGTCCAATATAGTGGGTGTATCCTTTATTTATATTCATATAACTGTAACCTAGAATTTCTATTGGATTCCTAAAGATTAAAGTACCAATATTTTCTCTGTATGCTGGCTATTTCATATCCATTTTTTCATTATCAACCCCAATTACTTATTATATATAGATACAAAGCCCTTAAAAATTTTGTGCTATACAATTCCTTATTAGATATAGATACAAATCCCTAAAAAGATTGAAATGAATGCATACAGAAAGGTAGCTCCAGATACAACCCTAAGCCATGAAACCCATGCTTAATTTTCTAGGTTCTGAGAATGAATAACCTTCAAACATCAACGGTACCTCAACTCTGAGTGTGGTACATTAACATTTGTTGGGATTGATAGTCTATGCAGTGATCTCCTTTAAAACCTTCAAATAAGATTTGAAAATTTTGTCATCTTAAACCATTCGTCCCATCTATAAACGAGGTAAAGCTAACATCCTTGTCATGCTATCCACAATATCTCTTTCATCATCAACCTTATATACGGGAATTTCCTCTTAAGAAGTGACTCTTTCCACATTTATAACAAAATCGATTTTGTCATTAAAAAAAAATGTTGTAGAGGTTCTAAACCATGGAATGATTAAATGTTCAGAAAAAAATTGTGATCTACATGTTGATCTCTTAAAATGCTATTGGATTCATGTTTATATTGAAATTCTTGTTAATTGTGCCAAACTTGTTCGCAACAATACCCTTTATATTTTTCTCAAGGAAGCAGATATTGGAAGCAATAGACCTTTTTCATGCTTTTATTGCTTGAAAATTATCCACTTCTTCTCAATATCTTCTACAAATTCTCCCAATATGCTAAAACTCCCCAAGCTAATTACAAAGACTATTACAAAGCCTTTTCAAAGCCATCTTGGTTGTGCCAAGTTTATCTTCAGAGATATCTCCTTAAATTTCTATATAAACTAGTATATACAAAGTGTGTTGCTTTGTCTTTGTGTTTACACTTCAATGTTTCAAGTTTTCGTGGCTTCGCGACTTCATTGCACATTTGCTTCCAAGCATCATCATGGTGTTTCTCATTTTCTTTGAGTCTGCATTTAAACACCCTCAAACGTTGTTCTTTATCTGTCCAAAAACCTATCTTCAACGTTTTGCGAGCATTTTGACTGATTGGTGGCCATTTAAGTATGCCTACAAGAATTTTTAAGTGAGTCTGCAAGTATTTTAACTTTCCTGGAGCAAATTTCCTAAGGCTTGCGAGCATTTTTTACTTGCCTGGAGAGCAATTCCTAAGGCTTGCGGGCCTTCCTAAATTTTTGTTGTGCAAGAATGTTTGTCACTAATCATGTGCAGGAATATGCGAGCATTTTGTTTTTCCAGCTGCAGGAATTTTCTTTGCCAATGTGGGAATTTTACCTCTTCATTCTAGTCTTCTTCATGCATGATAAGATATTTCCAGATTTCATCTTTTATCATATTTTCTTCAGATTTTAATCCAATATAAATACTATAACTGTTGTCTTTTGATAAAGGATGTGGCATTCCATAGCTTCATTCTCTATTTGAAACAAAAGCATACTTGGAATCTATAGATATAAGGTTGTAAAAAGAATCCCTCAAAACCCAAGTCATAGAGATGTTACACGACTATCATAAATACTTGTCAATTCATTTATTCTATCCAACTCAATGGTGTGAATCTTATCTAACTCATACAAAGGTCCTGTACATGTATGGAAGTGCATTGCTACCCTTCCTATTGTCCTCAAATCTTTGAAAACTGCCAGATCAAATTTTAAAATGCTCTAACCCTTCAACATCTCTTCCTACTAAAAGGAAAGTGCGTGTAGTATACAAAATGGAAAATCCTCAAAATTCAATTAGAAGCACTAGCTAACTGATTGATAAGTTACACCAAGGTCACTGTGAATAATGTTTAAACAAAAATGTATTGTAGCATTTGATTACTGGAAATCATATTCAAGGATCAACAAATCTCAATTCATTGAATCATTTCACACTTTTATCATCCTCAAGACATGCTTCAGCCTTCCAATTTGTTTTACAAAACTATATTCAATGCATCAAATCCTTTTAGTTTATAGCCCAACATCTCCATTACACACAAGTACCATAGTACATAAGGTTCACCTCAAAAGTGTTTCACTGTATGTTGTTCTCACATGTTGCTACTCATCAAACTCTATCCTAGGCTATATTTTGAATTTGCAGTAGTAAGAATCATAGTAGAAAAATTGGAGAGTTATCTCTCACATATTCAGCATGTAAAGTCATCTTTGTTTTGTATTCAAGACTAAGATTTCCTCTGCTTTTAGACATCACAATACCCAACTAATTTATCTCTATTTTTGTCTTCTAAACTCATATTTATCTTGATGGATTTATGTCTAATTTTGAAGTTAATCATTGTTGTATAGGAATAAACACCTTATAACCCAAGGTCTGGGGTTACCAACATACTCTTAAAACTTGCAGGCAATCAACTTTAGAGTACAGAAAGGAAACAAGAAGATAAGATAGACTCACCCAATTCATGACGGTTGATCCTAGCTTTGTCCTCTTCCGCTCTGCTTCTCCTCCAAAGCTTTCAGGGATGTTTCTCCTTCACCTGTAAACAACAAATCCTCCAAGTGCAAGCTTATACATGTATATAGAACAGGTTAGATAAACAAGATATAGAGTGCTTAATCATAAATATTCATCAAACCATGATACATGAAAGACATTCAAAACACATTTGGAAGAAGGATTCTTTTTATTAACAATAGTGAATGAGTCAAGATTACAACCCGATGCCTGAGACAAGGAATCCTCTGCAACCAAAGGATTATGAGTTCCGCTGCTCCAAAGACTTCTGAATAGACACCACCAGCATAACTTTTCTCTCCAAGTATGATTGATTAATACCCTCCCCAAGGCCTTTATTTATACTTAGTGAAATAAGGCAGTTTCGAGGGTTGAGGAGGTTGAGACAGTTAAGATGGTTATAGTTAAGGGCTTAACAAATCTCAAATCATAGCGATTTATTATTTTTAATATCAAAGGGAAGTGTACGCGGGTATTGATACTGGAAACCCGTGTATGACACGCGAGTTTATCTAAGGGAAGCCCACGTACATATCTGTACGCGAGTTTCAATTACAAATACTCGCGTACAGCACGCAACATGCTGTAGGAAAAGTTGCGTATGTACACGGGTTGCATATAGGAAAAGGCACGTACAACATTTGACATATTCAAAGGTAAAAATGGCAAGCTGGATGGATAATGAATGTATTTCATAACATGCCCATCTATAGTGTTTTAGGCAACCTTCAATCCATAAATGTCCTTTTGTGTGCCAACATAGGGAATGTCGGCACTCGGACGGAGAAGTTCCATTTGGGTGGATAACAGATGCCCCCTAATGTGTGAGGTCAGAGGGAAGCGATGGCCTAAATACATTATAATCTTTATCTTTGGAGAACTCAGAAATCTAATGGAGCAGAGGTAGTACCTAAAACAAATACATAATAATGTCATATACAAAGTCATATCTGAGGATGCTAGGTTCAATATACTCGAACACTAGCTCCTTTACAATATTTGAGTACATCATATGATACGGGTACAAGAAAATGTATATTACAAAGGTGGATCGAAGCCACAATATACAATAATGATGAGTCTTCAAAGATCTGGAAGCTGTGTACATAAATGGAACATAATCTTGTGCAACTTAGTCCATAGATGAGGAACTAAGGTCTTCATAAACAATCCCAAAGAACCAGTACAATCCAAGCCATGTGAATAAATGTAGGTAGAAGTTGAACATGGAAAGGATTCAACAGTTTGTCAATCAAATAGGTGATAATCGACAACTGAAGCAAAGGAATTCACCAATGACAAAAGTGAATCCTGAGGTACCATCGTCAAAACTCTAGGTATTCATCGTCAGGAAGTACTGAAATGGAACCATGTTGTGATAAGGAAGGCAATAGATCCTCCAACAGATCACAAGAGTGACTAGGAACTGGAAAAAAGAAGGGAGACACAATAGATAACAGATATAACAATGATGGGATCAGGATAAATATCAAATATTGGGTTGAGTCCTTGAACAGTGAGCACGACACAGAGATGACCCAAGGCAGCTTTTAACTCATAGATAGAACAACTAGACTTATCTGTCATGTAGGAGACATGATCAAATTCCCCAGGTATAACGGACAAGAGGAGGAGGAGTAAACTCGAAGTAATAGCTGAACTAAAAGTGAACACTGAGACATGGGTATCGAAAAAAACAAAGAGTGCTATGTTCAAGGATAACATGCTGCCACTAACTGAAAACAAGAGAAAACTTCTTCCTTACCTTCCCTGTCAAATTTTAACGAGTCTAGGAAAGTCAACTCGGATCCCTCTTCATTTTTTAACAAGCTTGAAGAGAAGGCAAAATAATGCTTGATAGTGTCACTGATTCGTGGATTTAATGAGCCCTAACTAGTACATGCTTAGTTGGTGTTTTCACATTTAGAGAGTCTGAAAACTCCAAAGAAGACTCCAAGGGGGTCCTTTTTCGTCCAATTTAGTCTCCTAAGGCCGAAAAAGTATAAAACATACCACGGAAGAACTCTCTTAACTTCCGTAGAAGAAAAAGTGAACCTTTTTTGTACTTAGTCGGGGAGGTCCGAAAAAGGTTAAATTACCACCTACCCAATGCTCCTTCCAAAACAGCATAAATAACTTGAGTTTTACGAGTGTGAAGGAAAGCAAAATCACTCAGAAAGATCCATTTGATTACGAGAAATGGGGCTTACAACAATAAACTCGTTGCTTTGATCTTAAGTGTTTAACGAGCATGACAAAGACACAAAGTACACTCAGAATATTTTTCATGTTTAGGTCCAGAGCACGAAAAACAGAAAACTAAGCTCATACCGAGAGTTCCTTTTCCGTAAATTTAGTCCCTCAGGTCTGAAAAAGTGAGAAACCTTTGCCTGAGAATACTCTTCTCAATTCAAAATAGAAAAGAGAGGGATCCTTTCTCGTATTATTCTGCATGGTCCGAGAAAGAGATAACCTACCACCGAGGCAGATGCCCATTCACATATTCTTAACGAGCTTGAACAGACAAGTTAACTCGGTAGTCAAGTCTGTTTTGAAGGATTCAGACCTGAGCCTAAAGAAACTCCATAAGGGCAGGGAGTCCTATAAAGGGATAGCTTGTAAAAAGAGATTAAAAAAGAAGCTCTATTTGGCGTGAAAAATAGCTAAAAGGATACCCCTGTACCTGAAACTGCTGTGGCATGAGTATCGAAAGACAACATAGGTTTTAAAGGAGGATACTCATGAAAAAAAGGTCCTATCCATGGAAGAACAAAGGTAAAAACAGGGAACTAATGGTTTGAAATACCATATTCCGTGGAAAAATTTTGATTGCTAAGGTTAATGTGGGTTAAGTATAGATGCAAAAAATGCATTAGAAATGTCAAAACCACCCTATGGGAGCAAACAAAACTTTATAATGATGAGAAAAACCTGTTACAAGGAAAAAAGAGATATGGTATTAGTTGAATAGACTTCAAACTATAGGAAAAAACCCACTTTGAGAAATAAAATTTCTATAAATAGTTCAAAATCAAAACAAAACTCACCATTTTGAATTTTAGCCATAAGAAGCAAGTTTTTACCTCTATCTTCATTCGATCAGTGTGGACAATCTAGTGGACGAAATCCAATTCCACAAGTTGCAGGTAAGCCTACACCCGGAGGTCTTCAATTTGATCCTAGAAAATTTTAATTTTGAGCCCCAATTTCATTGTTAAAGTATCCTAAAGCATGTTATGGCGCGTACGCGGGTTCACAGTGTAAACACTCGTGTACACGCATTATGTACGCAGGTTGCCTTTAGAGACAATCACGTACAGTACGCGACATGTCTAACTAGACAGTCGCGTGTACTGCGTGAAGGATAAAAAGCTAATTTTAAGGCAAAATTTTTGAAATTTTATATGAAATTGATGAATCATAATACTTGTTTTGCTAGGTGTGAAGATGGTGTTCGAATGGAGGGAACGGGAACATGAAATTATGGACCAAGAAGCACTCCAAAGTGTGCCCACTGTACATGCTTTACGAACGAGTGGGTTATTAAAGTTCTTTTGCACATCACCCATGCGGGCCATTGTCCATCTATTGGAGTTCATGATAAACTACTGGGATCATGATTTAGGGATGTTTGACCTACAGGGTGAGACTTTGGAAATTACTTCCAAGGACATATATTTCATTACCGGCCTGTCACGATGAGGAGCACCGATCGACTTAGAGGGCACCGGCAGGGGTGGTGATCCTTTAAGTGTCCAGAACTACATTGATGTGTTTTGCGCACCAGGTACCCAGAAGAGAGGGAGTTGTGTCCCTATTGCACATATCCATGATTTCACACTATAGGTACTGATGAGCACCATCGTGAGGATTTCAGGATCCTCTTCATTATATTTAGCTACACGGAACCAAATGAGGTTGGCGGTGGATTGTATGCAAGGTGCCCTGTATGATTGGTGTTCAGGAGTTGTCCCCATTATGAAAAGACAACTCTCTGATTGCAAGAGAGGAAGGCAAAAAAACTTTGGGTATTCTAGCATATTGGTTTCCTTCTTCTTTTTCGAGAGTACTAGGGTTGAGCCCTACCATACCCCTACCAGTTCGATCTCCACATCAGCCAAGGTTGAGCAGATGGGGAGACATCTTCCTTCGTCAAGGAGGAGGAGACACAGTGCAGAGTGTGTACAATGATGACTTCTATATCTGGTGGGAGCGGCAGCTACCAGCACTAGAGCAGTTTTTGTATGCCGGCATGGATTTTCGAGGTGATCCAGACCTTATCCTCCCTCCAGGAGGAGCATGGGGAGAGCTAGGCAAATTTTTTTAATTTTTAACATTTTAAAATTTTTTATGAATTTTAAAATGATAGATATATACATATGTGTACAAGTCTTAATCCTATAAACATGTCAAAATGCAGATATTGGACCGGTCCTCCCTAAGGGGTATCCACGTATGTTTGTTCTTCCTGTCATAGGCGAAGACCTGAGGCTTATTAGGGTTCTAGAAGGGAAGCTGGCCAGGCTTACCCGAAGAGTTCCCACTTTGTGGATAGAGCATATCCTGGTCGTCATGCAGGAGTTTGTGGTTAGAGTTCCACCTGTCTGGTTACGCCTTTTGAGGCGAGTGGCCAGAGAAGTTCTTATATACATAGATGCTTTGGAGGGTGCCGAAGCCGAAGAGTCTGAGGAAGCCAGAGTACAGAGAGAGAATGGGGACCAAGGTGGTCCAATTGACCAGGGTGGTCCTGCTTAGATCTAGGACATTTTGATGGACTGCGATCCACATTTTGTATATTATACAATTATGACTGGATCTGAGGATCAGACTCGACCTATCTATGGACAGATACTTACATATATATATATATATATATATATATATATATTGTTGTCGGTTTATTTACAAGTGTTTTTTATGTGCATGCTGTATATTTTTATGAAATATGTGTTAGATGCCAATATAAAATGTAATTAGCATATGCATCATTCAATGAATTCTGATTTCTTGGAATGTGATTAAATATAATAACTTCAAAATTTCTTTTCAATAACCTAATTTGTGTAGAAATTCAGGCCTGCAGTAGATTAATTTCACTCACAGCAATTAACAATTGATCATGCAAATTATCAACAATGGAGACTGAATATGGAGCTGTAACACAAAATTATATAAACTGAGTGTACAATAGCCAACCCTGTAATAACATAGGCTGCTGAATATATAGAATACATGAGCAAATCGAATGCATAAGGAAGCATCCAAATCTAGCATAAAGCAGGCTTACCCAAAATAGGCAAATCCCCCATAGGTGTAAAAAGCTGATCCCAAATCTATCAAGGACCCCACGAATTAGCAAGGGCACATGGGCAAGCTAAAGAGTGGTCAAATGGAATATCATACATGCTTTTGCATGGAGGAAAGAGTGGAGGATGAAAGGGGAATAAAACAAGTTCACCTCACCTAGTCTAGCTTTCCTTATGTGCTTTAAAAACTGGAAAAGCAGTCAACAAAGCAGAAAAAGGAGAAGGGCACCTAGGAGGCTAGGAATAAAGCAGATTTGATTCCCAGGACTTTCCAAAGCGCTCCATGAGTCAATAATGGCAAGTTTGACCTCTATGGATAGGCAATTGACAACTTGCACATGGTGGGACTCATGGACTAGGCAAATAAGACAAAATAAATGAAATAATGTCTAAGTGGGTAAATACTATGGGTTGATTATTCTAACAATTTGCATGAAATGACGTAATAGAATAGGGTTTCGCACCTAATAAGCTTGATTGAGATGGGAAACCACCATTTGAGAGTCCAGACAGACTTCGAGCTGGGTGATACCACGTGACAAAGCATCCCATAGAAGCTCAATTACAGCCCTATATTCAGCAACATGATTAGAAGCAAGACCTAAGAAAGCGCCTCCTGCGACAACTAGCTGTCCTGAAGGAGAGTAAATGACCCACGCTGCTGAAGCTAGATTACAAGTGTGCTGGCTAGCACCATCGGTGAAACCTATATACCTCTCAGAAGACATCTGCAATGACCAGCAGATGGTATAAAAAACAAAACCGACAAACTAATGTACATAAAAATACATACAATAAAAATACAAGAAAAAGTGCTAAGCCTAAGCACTGAGTACTTCTTCAGGTAGAGCCCATTTCTAGGCTCAGGCAGCTTGTTCCCATCAAAATCAATTAACTCATATGCACCCTTATTTAAGACCCTCAACATGACATAAGGTCCTAACCACATGGCCTTGAATTTTCCTGCCCCCAGGGGTTCTTTATCTTGGTCCCAAAGCAAGACAAGTTCCCCCTCAAATAAAACCTGAGGTTTGACCGATTTATCATATTGATTTTTGACCCTATTCTTGTGAGCTTGATTATCAGTCAGCACATCTCTACATTGTTCATCAAGGTGTTCTAAATGTACCATATGTTCCTCAAGCTCTATCGTATCGGGTAACACATGAATAGCTATTTTTAGAGACGGGATTTCACACTCAATCGGGGTAACTGCTTCCACTCCATGGATGAGTTGGAAGGGGGAGAAACCCATAGCAGTTTTTACATTAGTTTGGTAGGCCCAAAGAGCTGGATATAGCATGATGTTCCAATTAGAATGGGCTGCATCAATTGTGCGTTTAAGGATATCCTTTAAAGTCTTGTTTACAGCCTCAACCTGACCGTTTGCTAGCGGATAATACGAAGATGAATGTTCTTGTCTGAATCTGAGCATAGTGGTTAGTTCCTTCATCATGCTATTTTGAAAATGACTGCCATGTTCAGTGACAATAACTTTGGGTATACCAAACTGTGCTATAATCTGATTGAATATGAAGAAAGCTGTTGTTTCCCCATTGGATTTAAAATTAGGCATTGCCTCTGCCCATTTCGTAAAATAGTCAATAGCGACAATAATATATTTATGCCCCCCAACCGAGGTTGGGTTACATGTCACGTAATCAATCCCACATTTCATGAAGGGGCCTACCGAGACAACGGGAAACAACGGAGCGGGATGTGACCGCATTTTCCTGGTGTAAAGCTGACAAGGATGAGAGCGCTTCACTGCTTCCACACAATCTTTAAAGATCATGGGCAAGAAATAACCGGCACATAGTATCTTCTGGGATGTTGCTAACCCAGATAAATGACCCCCACACGCTCCACTATCGGAATCATTCATGACCATCTTCGCTTCCTCATGGGTAAGGCATCGACACAAAATGGAATCTACCCCTCTTCGATATAATGTATCTCCTATGATGAGGTAGTTCTTAGCATGAAGGCGTAATTTACGTCGTTCCTCCCATGAGGAAGCTGCAGGATACTTCAAAGTTTGGAGATATATAAGAATATCCCCATACCAAGGATTAGAGGTGGATATCAAGAAGATATGCTCATCTGGGAATGAGTCATCTTCAACAGCTACATCTTCTTTAGTACAAAACTCTGCTACAAGCTCAGCAAAAACTAAGGACTTTTTAGACTTAGCGGACTAAAAATCCAAGTCAAAATCTTGGAGAATGACTATCCATTTGTTGAATTTTCCCCCAACAATTCGTCGAGGCAAAACATATTGAAACGGATTCACATCCACCACTACTGTTGTGGTCCTCAGTAAAATGTAGTGACGTAACCTCTGAACAGCATAGATAGCTGCTAAGGCTAATTTCTCAATGTGCGAGTACCTGAGTTTAGGTCCAGCCAAAGCACGACTAAGATAGTAAACAAAATGCTCTACAAGCTTATCATCCTCCTGGACCAGCACTACCCCAATGGTCGACTCAGACACAGCTAGATATAATATAAAATATCTAGAATAATCTGGCAGACGCAATAAGGGTGCCAACAATTACAAAGCTTTTTTCAATGCCTCGAAAACGAGTTGTGTAGTTTCTTCCCATACAAATGGGGTGTCCTGTTTGAGCAGGTGCATGAAACCCTTGGTAATCTTTGCATAGTTAACAATAAAACGTTGAAGAAAATTAGACTTCCCTTGCAGGCTTTGAAGTTTCCTGATAGAACGAGGAGGAGGCAGATTTACAATGGCCTCATGTTATAGCCGATTTCACCACTCCAAGTGAATCACACTTTGTATGGCCTTCCCCTGTCCCGCTGCAGACTCCTTAGACCCCATGGACCATCTTTTGTCCTTTGATGTTTCCTAGACCATCCCTAAAAACATGTGAAAAATGATATACAGAACTTTTAAACCTATAATCGCGTACATACGTGGGTTTTACCCCTATAACCGTGTACATCGGGATGTGTACAAAATCCAAATCCTTTTGGAGTTTTCCTTGACATGGATCCGACTCACTTGACTCCTGGCCTTCCCTATGCCTTGAGATCACTCGGATTCGACCTTTCATTACCCGTTTGAAAAGCTATATAAGGAACCCCTTGGTACATTGAAGGCATATGAGAGAATTGAGAGCAAAGAAACTATAGTCCATTGTTTCCAGAACTTATGCTTGAGTCTGCATCCCTTTGTCCCTTGGAGCACTAGTGTGTTCTTCCCAAGCTTGAATTTTTCTTGTGAGCTTGCTATCGAGAGATGGAGGATTGAAGTGGTGGAGGCCCAAGTTGGGGATTCGGTTTCTCCAGTTTGTAGACGTGCCGTCAGAGGTTGCATCTTGTAATCTCTGATTTATATTAATAGAAATATATTTTCCTGTCCAATAATGTGTGTTTGAATAAATATTTTATCCATTGGATTATGTCAAATGCATATACATTATTGATTATATATGCTAGAATAGATTTAACACCATGATATATAGAATGCTTGTATTGTTTACTTGTGGTTGAGGAAGTAATCTATCAATTCAAGTTGAAGTTGGAAAGCTCAATGGGGATCTACTTCAACCATCCGGAATAAGGTACGAGGTCTGATCCTTTAGTGTTAGACATTTAATTTCTATTGCATATTGGAAAGGATTGATTTATGGAGTCAAGATGTCTGTTGTGGTACCCCAAGCCATAGGAATTTCTCTCCGTAACAGAATTGGCGACTCCACTGGGGAGTTCCTAGTAATTGTCCTTTGGGGGTTGTTTTATCGACATTCAATGAATTTGAATCGCTCTCTCTCTCTCTTGTTTCTGTGTCGGGTTTGGGGGCATGTATGCCTGGTAGTGTCTGATCGGTGTGAAGTTTGTCTCAGCTTGTCTGTTTGCCTTGATTTTATGCACCTTTCTTCCTGTACACGAGTTTTTAACTCACAGTCACGCATACACGCGGGTTTCTTTTCTATTTCCGCGTATACACGTGGGTTTACTACGAACTGTCGTGTATGCCCTTAGTTTTTCCTTTTTGTGGAAGTTAAATGGTTGCTGGGTGAAGTTTGATGTTTGCTGAGTCTCCTTTGGCACTGCCTGAGTCTGTTTATACCTCTGTTTCTGACCAGAAACGTTTTTAGGCTAAATTTTTTTTTTTTTAAGAAGGTTTTTGTCATGGCATTTTCGATTTTTTGTTTGGGATTAGTGCATTAGATGTCTTTTACCTTAGTGCTTTGCTTGAGTGTTGTTTGAGTGTGCTTGCAGAGTCTGGGGGTTGTATAATTATTCTTTTGCTTTTTCATATCTCATTTTATTTCAAAAAATCCAAAAACATTTGCTTATCATCATGCATTGCATTTTTCATTTTGCATTGTACTTGCATTAGATTTGCTTTGGAGTACTAGTTAGGACTTCATATAGGAAAGCTTGCATTCATCATTTGAAGAAAAATTGTGCATC
>LPNX010843959.1:134197-146814 GCA_001517045.1 Pseudotsuga menziesii | reverse complement strand
AGCATACCCTATTTTCATGGACACAATGCATTTGCATTGATTGTTAGGTGTGCATTTTACTTCATGTTGCATCATAACACCATTAGTTGCATGGTCATATCCCTATTTGGAGTAATAAAGCCAATTAAAATCAACGCTAAATTAAAATGAATTACACTCTTTTATTTTCTAGGGTGCACCAACAAGCTTAGGTTTTAGGATCTTGGAATAGTTCATTATAAGTAAATTCTCCAAGATCACTAAACAACAACATGTATGTGTCTGTCTAGGTGAGTGTGTGAAATCCTTGGTATAACCAGTGTTTCTCAGGATCCTCCTCTCAAAAGGGAGTTAAGCACGAGGCAGTGTGAGCGGTTATTGATTGGGATGACCCCTAGTCATAACTGAGTAGCACCGGATATATTTCCAGGATTGTATTCATATCTGGGGTCTCTTTTGAGAGTTTCGGCCTTTGCTACCCTGCCCATACGGTCAATCCCACCTGCGACTGTCCGCCTGAGCATTGATTATATTTAGGTGACCTTAGTGGCCTTACCTATGATATCGAGGGGGTACTTTGCAGGGGTTATTCTGCGGGTGTCTCGGCCAGGTTGGGGTCAGGCAGCACAGTCGCTTTATGCATTGAAGCTGAGGGCCACAATAATTGGTTACATACCTCCGCTTGTTGTGTATGGGAGTCTCAAGCCTCTCCTAGGTGAGACATACCTACTTCATTCGGGAGCTCACTTATCCAACCCTTGTTTTCTTGCATTTGGCTTTAGATTTTATTAGTGATTGCTCTATGCATGATATTTGGCCTAGGGTTTGCGTAAATAGAGAGTCTTTTTTATTTTTTGAGTCATTGTGGATTCGAGTGCGGCTCCCTGCCATTCTCATTGCTTAGCAAGACTTCTGCCTTCTACTTCTCCTCCTACTTTGGGAGAGAGACCTAGACAGTCTAGGCGGACTATCTCACACATTGATTTACACATCATGGGAGACCATGTAGAGGATCTTCCTGAACCACCTTCTCCCATTCGTGTGGACGATGGGGAGTTTACTCCTACTTATGATCCTTCACCCGACTTGGCTGAGTTAGGTCCTGTGATTTATGAGATAGGAACCTCTCATGATAGACCTACTCACTCTAGGGTCGATTCCCCATTGACACATTACCGGTATGGAATGCTGGAGGATGCCGAGACTCATTTTCCACCCGCAAGCACTAGTTATGGTAGTTATGGTATGTCTGGTTTTCCCACACACGATTTGACATTTCATGTCGAATATGAGTTCGAACCTAACACTATGCCTGGGGGCACTCTCATTCCTTACCATGCGGAGAGGTTTGGGAGCACTAGTCACATTGCACCTTCCATCCCAGCGGTGGAAGCTGCATCATATATTCCTCCTAGGTCTAGGGTTAGTGATCCTATTAGGATACCAGACCCGAGACGGGTAATGATATGGAATAACACGTACATTATTACTCAGGTCCCTCCATCCTCGGTCCCTACTTCTTCAAATGTTCAACCTCCACCTTATTCACGTGGTCCTTCAGACCGAAACATTGCTACGAGTTATGTCCATACTGCGGTTACTAGACCTGTTGTGTCTCACCCTCATGTACCACCCATTGCATCGGGAGGTCATGCTCATACTTATAGAGGTCACATCCCTACTTCCAACATGTATATTCCTACTTCCAGAACGTATGTTCCTACTTACGGAGTGTCCCATGGGACATCTCATGCGATGACTTATGGACCCTATTATGGGACACAGTATGGACAAGGTTCTTCACCTTATGGGGGTGGGTATCAACAACCTGCTTACTCTCCTAATTACGGCTTCGTAGCTCCTACTAGTCAAGGTCCACCACACTATGGTGTTTCCATGCCACCCTATATGGGTCATACGGGAGGAGGGCACTATGGCCAAGGCCATGGTGGTAGTCAGACCTATATGAATCAGGGATTGGTCCATCGACCTCATCATCCTAGGCTCCCTTTCCTCACAACGCTCAATCTTCCTGACTTGTTGAGATTAACGAACGATCCTATAGCTCATGACCCATCTTGGTCGGCTGTCCCTACCAAGCTTCCTTCGAACATACCTAAGTTCAAGGGAAAACCGGGAGAGGATTCGAGTGAACATGTTACTACGTTTCACCTATGGTGCTCTTCGAATTCCTTACATCAGGACTCCATTCATTTGAGGCTATTTCAATGCACCCTTACAAGGCCTGCCACGAAATGGTGTATAGATTTACCTAGGGGAGCTTTCGCTTTATTTGACGACCTTGCGATGACTTTTCTTAATCACTTCCAGCTACCAGTGTGTTATGACATCGGTACTGAACTCTTGTTGACATTTCAGCAAGATAAAGCCACACATATCTCTGATCATATTCAAGAGTGTTGTAGATGGAAGAGGTTAATTAAAGCTTTTATACCGCTAGAGTTCCTCTTCGAGTGGTTCCTCAAGTCATTATTGCCATATATAGCGAAGGATGTTTCCACATCGAGAGTGCAGAATGAGGAACAAGCAATTTTTAAGGTGCATGAACTGGACTTGATCTATGCTAAGTCCAGTTTGTTATATGAGATTATCCCTAATGCTCCACGTTCCAATTTTGACCCCAAAGTCAAACCTGGACCACATGTCAATGGCATTGTAGGTTGTGCAAGTGCGAAACCTGCAGATTCGGTTGCAAAACAAGTTAGTCAATTGTTAATCAACCAATCTGCTTTGGGACAAGCTACGGTTTCGTCTCAACTTGACCAAACGACGAGTTTACTTTCTGTGCAATCATCAGACCAGAAGGGTAACCAGCAGCCCGGACGGAATAGAAAAAATGGTAAAAATAATCACAAGGGTGGGAATAAGAATGAGAATGCTAATAGTAATGACAAGAACGGCAGAAATGCTGGGGGGGGGAAGCAAGCTAAATGTAAGGTTAATTTACCTTGAAAGTTATGTAAGGATGATCACCTCACTTACTTGTGCCCTCGTCTTGAGGAAGCTTCAAGATTCTTGGCACAGGGCCCAGTTGTGCTAACTAACCCTTTACCGCATAATCAAAATATGAACTTGAAGTCCCATGACCAGTCTGGTGATGATCGTGATCCGCCGGAGGGTAGTGGTCATGGGTGCATTAACATGGTCCATGCTGCGAAGGTTGTGACTCATGCGAAAGATTATGGTTTGTCACAACCCAGCCCAGGCAAAGAGCCTGATCCACTAGGGTCCCCTTTGCGTATTGAGAAACCTATGGATAAACCTAAGACTACACCTCACATTCCTAAGGGATTCCTTAAGCGTTTAGGGCATAATCCAAATGCCCAAGCCACCCAGAACTATTCAGTTGTCGAGGACTTGGGCCAAACTCCTTGTGTGATGTCTGCATTGGAAGTGCTTCAGAGTTTTCCATCGCAAAGGAAGGCGTTGCTTTCTGCCCTTGGTGTGAATGATGATGATTCTTCCTCTGTGATCAAATTTGAAACCGCAGGACTTCATCCTTGCTTGCCCTACTATGCGTCTCTTTTTATTCACGTAGAATGTCTTAATATGACCATCAAGCGCACTGTGATTGACGAGGGCGCTGCTACTTTTGTGATGTCTTTATCCTGTTGGAAGGGTCTGGGTTCCCCTGAGTTGTCTAAATCAGCGACCATGTTAACTGCGTTTGATGGGAGATCTTTTAGGCCGCACGGCATCCTTCCTTCCCTTAAAGTCTGTTTGGGAGGGAAGACCGTTGCGATAGAGGTCAAGGTGGTTGATGCACCCCTTGACTATAATCTCTTGCTGGGTAGGAATTGGATGTACAATATGCAAGCCATTGCTTCTTCCTTGTTCTACATTGTATGCTTTCCAAATAATGGGAAGATCATAACGATTGATCAAATGACATTCAAGAATTCGTCTGTTACCGCATCTTCAGGAGCTTCGATCCCGATCGTTGAGCACTCTCAGCCGGCAACTGGGAGTGTGGGTGTAGGCATGTATCCATCCCTTATGGGAAGCTTTAGTTGTCCTGCACTGATCCTTATGATATGATCTAGTTCTGATGAGGATTTGACATCTACGAGATCGATGTCTTTTTGCACGAGTCATATGGAAGATCCTTGGATTCTTCCTACACCGAGTACTTCGAGTGAGCCCATCATGATGGACGTGCTGTTGCCTGCATATATGATAGCTTATCGAGCTAATCTCAAGTTTGTTGCAGAGCCTAGTCCTTCCTCTTTGCGGATGGAGGAGGAGGACCCTTATGTGCTTCCAGCATGGGCAGTACAGTCTTCTCATGCACATGACTTCCTTGACATAGTTTTCCCTTCAGATGAAATTATTATTGAGGCTATGTCAGAAGTTGAGCCACCATGGGAGGAACTCCATCATAGATCATACTTTCTTCTAGAGCTTGACCGCTTGGAGCATGAGGATTTTAGGGCGGTTCTTAGTCAGAGAGTTGGTAGTCCTATGATTCCATTAAGCTCTCCTAGTCTGATGGCTGATGGAAACATGGCGAACATATCTTCAACGATTCCTATCAACATCTTTCGCAATCCTGGCACGATAGAGAATGTCTATATTGGGGCGGAATGTTCCCATGCTGAGGTTCTTGAATACACCGATCTATTTAAGGAATTCCATGATATTTTTGCTTGGTCATATGATGAGATGCCAGGTATTGACCCTCGTATTGTTGAGCACGAGATTAAGACTTACCCCAATGTTAAGCCTGTTCGACAACGTTTACGTGCGGTGAATCCTAGGAAAGCACCCGCGATTAAGGCATAGATAGAGAAGCTGTTGAAAGCCGGTTTCATCTATCCCATTCCCTTGACGAAGTGGGTCTCAAACCCCATTCCAGTTGATAAGAAGCAGGGAGCGATCCGCATATGTACTTATTTCCATGATTTGAATCGTGCCTGTCCTAAGGACAATTTCCCCACACCATTTATTGATCAGATTTTGGATCAGTGTGCGGGTAGTGAGATGTTCTCCTTTATGGACGGCTTTTCTAGATATAATCAGATATAGATTAAACCTGAGGACCAACATAAGACTGCATTTATTTGTCCTTGGGGAACATTTTCATATCGAAAAATGCCTTTCGGCCTTAAAAACGCTGCAGCTACATTTCAGCGAGGCTACATTTCAGTGGGAAATGACCTTGATCTTCCACGATATCAAGTCAATTATCGAATTATTTTTGGATGACCTTGCTGCTCATTCTTGCATGAGAATGCATCATCCCTATCACTTGAGATTGGTATTCGAAAGATGCCGCCACTATTCGGTTAGATTAAATCCTCATAAGTGCATCTTTTGTGTGAAGTCAGGGCATTTGTTAGGATTCATAATTTCTAAAGAGGGTATAAGAGTTGACCCTTTAAAGGTTGAGGCAATACTTCAGTTTTCTCCCCCAAAGAATATTCGTCATCTTCAGTGTTTGCAAGGCATGGAAAACTTCTTACGGAGATTTGTTGTCAACTTTTCCAATTTGACTAGAGGCTTCATGTGTCTCTTGAAGAAGGACACCCCCTTTTATTGGGATGAGCGAGCCCAGGAGTCCTTTGATGCACTCAAGCGAGCCCTAGCATCGGCCTCGGTGATCTATCCTCCGTACTATAGCTGTGATTTTCTATTATATGTGGTCGCATCATTAGAGATGATTGGTATGGTTTTGGTTCAAGAGGATGAGGAGCTCCGAGACCATGTCATATATTATTTGAGTCAAAACCTTATTGACGCAGAGATTCATTATTCTCATGTCAAGAAGCTTGCTTTAGCTATCGTACATGCGGTTCAGCGGTTGAGACATTATATTCTCCTTCACTAGACCTTGGTTGTAGCCCATGTCAATCCATTTCAAATCGTCCTCACCCGAAGGATGATTGGGGGAAAATATAATAAATGGATTGTCATTCTGCAAGAATTTGATCTCGAGTTTGTTTTGGCAAAATCGAAGAAGTCTTTAATTTTTGCAGAGCTTATATCGGATTTCCTGAGCGAGGCCGAGGAGTTGGTTTGTGAAGATACGTTTGTCGATGAACACATCTTCTTAATCTCAACGTTAGACCCATGGTATGGGGATATCATAATATATCTACAAACATTGAAGACCCCTACTCACCTCTCGCCAGATGAACGACAATGATTACATCACGTCTCTAAGAACTACCTCATAGTGGATAGCACTTTGTATCGTCATGGGGTAGATTCCATTTTACGACGTTGTTTAACTCATGAAGAGGCTGAAGTAGTGCTGAATGATTGCCATGGAGGGGAATGTGGTGGTCAATTATCTGGGCTTTGTACAGCTCAGAAGATTTTACGAGCAGGTTATTTCTGGTCATCGATCTTTAAGGATTGTGTTGACGCGATCAAGAGGTGCCACCCTTGCCAGGTGTTCACACGTAATATGCGCTTGAAACCTGCCCCGTTACATCCCATAATCACCGTCGGTCCCTTCACTAAGTGGGGGCTCGATTTTATGGATTGCAACTAAGCTTCGGCTGGGGGGCACCATCATATTATAGTGGCTGTTGATTACTTTACGAAATGGGCTAAGGCTATGCCTACAGTAAAATCCGACGGTGAGACAGCTGCTCACTTTGTATTCAACCAAATTATTACTCGGTTCAGGATTCTGAAAGAGCTTGTCACTGACCATGGCTCGCACTTTCAGAACCGTATGATGGAAGAGTTGGCATCAAAGTTAGGGTATAAGCAAGAGCATTCCTCTTCTTACTACCCTCAAGCGAATGGACAGGTAGAGGCAGTGAATAAATCACTCAAATCCATTCTCCAACAAACCATTGCACAAAGCAAGAACAATTGTCACATCATGTTATATCCTGCTTTGTGGACATATCGAACCATTGTTAAGACTGCCACTGGTTTTTCTCCATATCAGCTTTCACATGGAGTGGAGTCGATGTTGCCGGTTGAATGTGAGATTCCTTCTTTTAAGCTAGCTATAGAACTCTTACCGGACACTTCCCCATTGGAGGAGTGTTTGGTTCACCTTTAGCAACTTGATGAGCAGCGTCGGGATGCCTTGGTGGCTCTAGAAGTAAATAAACGTTGCGTAAAGGTCCAGTATGATAAATCTGTCTATCCAAGGAGGTTTAGTGAAGGAGACTTGGTCCTTTTGTGGGATCAAACAAAATAACCCTTGGGGGCAGGGAAATTTAATCCTATGTGGCAGGGTCCTTATGTGGTAAAACATGTGTTAGAGAAGGGTGTGTATGAGTTAGTGGATTACAAAGGAATGGCCTTGGCAGAGCCTAGAAATGGGCTCTATCTGAAGAAATACTATGCATGATCTTCAGCCAAGGCTGCTTATTGTATATTATTGTACAGCTTTGCATAGTTGGGTCTTTTTCTTATCGTGATCAGGTTTGTGATTAGTTTTTGTTTCTTTTGGCAGATGTCAATGGAATCTTCCACCTACATAGGATTCGCGGGTGGTGCAATCCTTCACACTCAACACTAAGCCTCTGCCGATTGGGTGATTTATACTCCTATGGGTCAGGTACTGTCTTCAGGAGGCGTATGTCTACGGCCATATTCCAACAATGTTGCTGAGTATAGTATCGTCATCGAGCTTCTACGGGATGCCATTTTACATGGTGTTCTTTCTCTTGAGGTACGTCTTGATTTGGAGTTAGTAGTGTCACAGCTTAATGGTTTGTACCATGTTAGAGATCCAACGTTATTGAGAAGATTCTTACATGTGAGATTGTTAGAACGGGAATTTGACAATATAACATATATCCATATTCTAAGAAATAATAATCAAGTTGCTGACTCATATGCTAACTATGTGTTAGATTGGCATTTGTTTCATTCACAGTAAATTAATCACACACAATTTTTACACATGTAAATAAATAAACTGATCACCATAAAAAAATTTATATACATCTAAAATGTGATAATACATAGTGTCATGATACAAAATTGGGGCTCTCGAGCCACCAACATATAATACACGGTAGTACAAAATGTACACACTCCCAGGTGTCTAGTCCTGTGGAGGAGGAGGAGCGTTGTGATCATGGAAGGTCACTACGGCTCTAGCTAGCCATCGAAATAATCGCACCCATGCATGTGGTACACCCACCACCTGCCGCTGCATAGCCTCAGGCAAGTCCTTGACTTGCGCCATGGGAACCCTATGTGTCAGCCTCACAAAATTGGTATGATTTCTCTAGAGCATCCGCTCCGCATCCACACCCGTGATGTCATCTCCTCTTCCCCTCCCTCTATGACATGGGAACCCTTATGGTCGCCGTGGTCCCACATCTGCACACAAATGGTAGATGTCACTATGTATTGTCACGCAAAAATATGTCTTTTTGATTCCATATAATCAAGAAAACACAAAAAAAATTAAATAATTCAAAAAATTTAAAAAAGAGAGGGTCGAGATTCATTACCTATATTGCCATATGCTGATCCTGGTGGTAGCGGCATGTCTGGGTCCCCCCGAAAATCTATCCCTGCATAGGGGTAGTCATCGATGGAAACTATCTGTCATCGCCACCATGGAAAGAAGTCAGCTGGATATGGGTTGGCCACCCTACCACCCCCCAGTCTGCGCATAGCATCTGCCGCGAGGCCTGGTGGAGTGATGCCAAGCCTGCAATCCTGCCCAATGTCAATAGTATGGCCTTTAGGCCTAGCACCTGTATAGTGTTGGTAGGGACCTGACTCCCCACCTTCTCTATGTCTAGATAGCAGTACATCGCAATGTACTTGTCGATAGTCAGGCCACCTCCTGGCCCACCATGAGAACGAAGGTTCACCACTTCCCCTCGTCTAGAAAGCCCAGTAATGAAGTATATGTCCTCCACCTCTATGGTGAGGGACATCCCATCTATCTGGAAGGACTCTGAGTTTGGATCCCAGTAATCCACCAGCATCTGTAATAGTATTGGTTTGGCCCTCAAACCACCAAGACACCAAAACTTATAGAGTCTGGATGCACGTAGAGCCTATTGAGCCATTAGATCGGTCCTTACTGCTTCCTCTACCTCACCATGTTCACGCTCTCTCCACTCTAGGACCATCTGTAGAAGGAGCAAGTTGACATAAGTCGACTTGAACGAAGACCGACTTAGTCAGTCGACTAAGTCGATGGACCGACTAGTCGATCAACCGACTACGTCGGTCGGCCGACTAAACTAGTTAATTAAGGCGGCTAACTAACAGTCGTGTCGGTTCACCGAACCGACAGGTATTTATTTTGTAACTATTTGTAACTTGTATATATTAGGCTGTTGAGCCACACAAGAACTCAGTTCAGTTCTGTGCTTTGTATGAACTCATTATAATAAAGTATTATGTTCTATCCTATCTGTTCTTGTCTCTTGTCTCTGTATATTTATATGTTTTAGTATGTATTATTGGTAACCTTATGTGATCTATGAGATTACAACATTGGTTCCGTTGCCGGTAGTACATGTCTAGAATATATGCTTACCTATGATACCAGAGCAGGAGATCAAGGACTGGTGGGAGCGTAAAATTGCCAATTACTTACAAAATTACGCACGTAGGAACAGACTAACAGTTGCAGAAGCCAAAGCCAGATTTTTCACCGAGACACACAAGAAGTTTGTTGAATCTATGCCACAACTACTGAAGCAACTCCTGGATGAAAAAGACTGACGCAACTAAAGAAGAACAGTTGCTGGAGAAACTTATTCGAGGGGGTAGAACAAATCTATCGGAGTGGTGTGAGAAGATCGCCGACGACTTCTGTGAGGAGCAAGCACTAGAAGACCGAACATCAGTGGAAACTGTAAAAGCTAAATTCTACACAGATTTCACCGACCAATTTTTGTGCTCCTTACCGACCCTGCTGTTCAAGTTCTTGATAGAGAAAGGAGTAGGCCATATCGTCGAACCTCGACCACCATTGTACGAACCGCCATCAAACACTAACTGGGCGGAGAAGCAAAAGAAGTGGGAGAAATTCATCGCTGAAAGGGAGTGGGAATACTTCCTGAACAAATAGATAGCATTATCTGAGCTTTCTAAAAAGCATCGGGTAGGCTATGGGGGGGTAGCTGGTCGTGTGTTGAAGAGGGAGCATAGTGGATACTAGTCGACCAGATTTAAGCCAGTAATGAACAGTCGACCGAAAAGGACCCGAAGGAATAGTATTGTATGAAAGTATGTCGGACATTAAGAGAATCGAGAGGGATGAACGACAGCAGAGAAGGGAAGCCAGAAGAGAACGAGCCAAAGAGCTGCGAAGAGAACAAAACCCTAGGGAGACTGACCGAGATGAGAATCTGCCAGAGTCGGGTCATGACCGACAAGAAGAAGGCGTAGACGAAGAGACGGCCCCTAAGGAAGAGGAAGTGTGGATAGAGCAGCAAGAAGCTCTCCAAATAATGGCTCCCGATCAAGTAACCCTGTCCCCAGCCAATCCACATACCGTAATACAGACTATTATTGAAGATGACCTCCGACTGAGAGCTGGTGACATCACTATTTGGAGTCGACTAGGTGATGAACCATACCCAGGATGACACCTTGTCATACGTCGACCGGTCAAAGGGAACTAGGTGACCTTTCAAACGGCACCTTCCTTTCAGAGTATCCACTTGCTCCTACTGACACACGAAGGAGCACCCCCCCTGCCACATACAACTGTAGAAGACATCCAAGAGTCAGAACTGAGCACGCAAAGTGACAGTGGGCCATTGAGAAGATAAATTATCAACAATCCGTTGTACGACGAGAAAGAATCGACCACCGAAGGAAGCATAAGTTCCATCGACCAAAACCCCATCTGCACCCCCACAGGTTCGACTGTATCAACAAACCCACCTCTTTCACCACCACCCACACCCCCACCTCCGCCGCCGTCGGATAGCAGTGACAATGACTCAGACATGGGTCACGGAACTGCCCACATTCCTCTATACGAGGGGGATGAAGATCCCAGATGACATTGGTTCATCTGCGAGTCCATCTGGGATGCAAACCAAGTGACTGATGAAGAACGACAGATGGCCCAGTTCACAGGGGCCCTACACAAACGAGCCTTGACATGGTTCATGACATTCACAGAAAGGACCCCCAAGAGACCAAAGATGAGATAAAGGCACAATTCTTGTCCTTTTTCAAAACCCCAGACGCTAAGCACCTGGCAGCCAAAAAGCTGAAAACAACCCAACAGAAGCCAGGAGAAACTGTCCGCGATTATGACAAACGCTGGAAGGACCTGTTGAGTCAATTAGATTATGTTATTGACGAACAATTGCTAATTCAATGGTTTCTTGCAGGCTTATCACAAAAAATTCGCCGACATATCAGTCTGGAAATTTTCAAGACATATGAAGATGCGCTGACTAAAGCTCTGCAGGTCGAGATGGATGAAGATATCCCTGCATATCCAACAGACCACTGCCTGGAGGAACAGCTAGAAAATGTCCAGAAGTCTTTAAAAGAGTTGACCCTGAAGAATCAAGAGATCTGGTGTACAAACTGTTCGACGGCCGGTCATTCAAAATATACTTGTCGACAGTAGTACAACTGACAAGATGTCCGTTTTGTGCAGACTAACGCGTTTTGCGACATCTTCCAGGAGCGTGGAGACCATTCTACAGCCGACTGTCCATACAACATGAAGAATGGGAAGGCTTCCTGGTGTGCCATCTGCGAGACAAAAAGCCACAACATGGCCGACTGTCAACTGAACCTGAAAAATAAACAGAACTACCAGGCTGTTTACCAAACGAATGCAGTAGCACAGACTAATGAGCAAACCAATTCAAACAATCAGAATGGGCAACAAGCTAATGGCCGACGCTATGAACGTCGGTATGACAATCGATGACAAGGGTTTGGAAGAGGTCGATTCATTGGGAATCAGGACATACACACTCGTCAACCCAGCCAGTGCTTCATTTGCTATAAAGAGGGGCACAGATGCGCAGACTGCCCGTACAAGGACAGAACTGACCTGAAATTATGTACGCATTGTGGAGTAGGCGATCACTCTTTGGAGGATTGTCCTACTATGTTCGAAAAAATTAATATGAAAAAGAATGTTAATGTCTTGTCTTGTGTACAAAAGCATGATGTAGTACATACTAAAAATCTGCATATTGTCACTCATCAAGGCACAAAAACAGGGCCTGATAACCCACAAGTTACCAGGATAAAAGACACCAATGATTATCCAAACCCTATAACACAAAAACACACCTATCAAGAGGCATCACACATATTTCAAAACATTGCACAGCAAGAAGACATTATTCACAGTCGACTTGGCACGACACAACAGTTAACCCATCTCATTCAAACAGATGAGTCGGTATCCCACTTCATTGATTTATTGCATCAAATCAAAAGTACTAACCCTAAAAAACAAACTAAGAACATTTGCAACCTAAATCAAAAAGACAAAAATGACGTCGACCCTCTAGTCGACCTGGAAATCGAGGGTTTTCATGTCCGACAAGTGGTGCTTGATTTCGGGTCTCAGGTAAATATTATGACCCGGGACACATGGGAAAAGATGGGAAGACCTCGACTCTATGAGTCAGGTATTTATCTCAAACTAGCCGACCAAGGTCTCATTGAACCCATTGGGGTTTTGA
>LPNX010843959.1:107098-127155 GCA_001517045.1 Pseudotsuga menziesii | reverse complement strand
GGTCGGCCAACTGCTCAAAACCTTGGCCAAAGAGTCAAAGAAGAGGACGGTCACCAAAAGTAAAGAGCTCAAAGACAAGGAGGCAGAACAAGTCGAGTTTCTCAGCAAATGCCGGTCTCTTGCACAATCTGTCGTTCTAGGCCCAGTCGAAGATGCTACAGATCGACCCCTGGAAAGGGCATACCATCTTTTTGAAGGCATGGTGTCGACCATACAGACACATCTCCAAGAGACTAAAGCAGAACAAAAGGAAGAGACCGCCCGACTCCTCTTGACCCAGCACACTGCATTTTCGAAGGCTTACAAAGTCTTACAGGATCAAATGGAGGAATCCATTGTTACTGAGGAAGTACTAAGAGACTGGCCTACTCATTATGGGCAAGTCTATCACCAGACCAGGCAGACAAGACAAGGTATTCAGGCCTTGGAAGGACGTAAGTCGACAGAGGCCGACATGAGGCAGACCATTGAAGAGCAGATTGTCATGGAGAATAGCAAACTGCAGAAACTAGAACGAGAAGCTCATCAGTGGGTTCAGCAAGCCCTTCCAAACTTAGAGAAGGTCGACAACATCTGCCCGCAGATGAAAAGACTCCTTGATGCTGCAGAAGAACAGAACCAAATGTTGGGTCCCAACATGGAGCACATTGCAGAAATGCCCATGGCAGAAAAGATGTCAGTACTGTCGAGTCTAACTACTCTAACAATCGACATTCAGAAAGCCTTGCAGACATGGACAGACTTCCAGAATCAGCTTGTCGTCACTGCACCAGCAATAGTCGAAGTATGCGTCCAGAGAAGACCAACTATCCGTCTGCACAGTCCACCTCAGTAGCAATTTTGCAGGGTCCGACCAACACTAACAATTTTTGTACCTCCCTGTTTCTTCGGGATGAAGAAATGTTTTGTTCGTGGGGGAGATGTAGAAGGAGCAAGTCGACATAAGTTGACTTGAACGAAGACCGACTTAGTCAGTCGACTAAGTCAATGGACTGACTAGTCGATCAGCCGACTACGTCGGTCGGCCGACTAAACTAGTTAATTAAGTCGGCTAACTAACAGTCGTGTTGGTTCACCGAACCGACAGGTAGTTATTTTGTAACTGTTTGTAACTTGTATATAGTAGGCTTTTGAGCCACACAAGAACTCAATTCAGTTCTGTGCTTTGTATGAACTCATTATAATAAAGTATTCTGTTCTATCCTATCTGTTCTTGTCTCTTGTCTCTGTATATTTATATGTTTTAGTATGTATTATTGGTAACCTTATGTGATCTGTGAGATTACAACACCATCCTGCACAAAAAATTGCCAATTTACCCGTTAGATTATTGAAAAAATCTTGTGCGCGGCCTCATACGTGGCTGTTTGCAAAACAGCCACGTATGCACGCGGGTTTGAGGGCATTTTCCACGTATATCCAGCCCTATACGCGGAAAAACCCTCGATTTCCATGTGGACTGCAGCACCCTTTTTGGTTTGGCCTAGAAAGCTTATTTGACCATGGAATTTGCTAAAAATTGCATCAAAATGAAAGAGAAGAGCATGGGTAAATACCTGGAAGAAACGGTGGTGAATTCCGCCGGCTAGATCTCCTGGAATTTGCTATTGAAAATCAGAGCTCAAATGGGTAAAAGTTTCAAATGTTTTATAATATTTTGAATTGTTTACTATTTATAGAAAATTTTCAAATATTTGAAAATTTTTACCCCCTTTTCTATAGTTTTGACATTTTCTAACCATTTTGGACCTTTTTTGACATAATTCATGATGTAGAGGACCTTTTTCAGTGTTGTTTTAGCCGTTGGATTGACCCGTTTGTGCCGATCTTAGGTATCATGTCTACACTGGCATATAGGTTAGGTTTCATCATCGTTTTTATTTTGCATAACCTTATGACCATCTCATCATGACCTTAGGTACGAACCCACTCTATTATGTCACGGAACCTTCTTGCTACTTTAGAAGTGGCATGATATGTGTGGTAGAGCTTCACCTTACATGGGTACACTAGTTAGCGCCTTATTTGCATTTGGTTCCCATGCTGATGTTTTCTCCTTTAGGGTGTGGGAGTCCGTTGTATAGTACTGCCATGACATTTCGCAAGATCCTCATACTCCTCTTGATATTTTTGCTGGCCTATTTGCCTCAGGACTCCCTCATGTCAAGTTGTGAATGCATTATCATGAGCTTTGCCTGCCTTATTGAGCTTTATGCTGGCTTCCCTAACATTGTGTTTCAGCCATACAGCCCGAGCTCGTCTCATGTCTAGCCATGCAGAGCCATTTTTTATATCCTTCACAGCTTGTTTCCCTTTTTTACCGGGAGGGGATTTTCCCCCGAGTGTCGATATCCTACACATGTATCCTTGCATTGAGCATAGGTATGTTCCACTACTTGGAACTAGTTTGTTTTCCTTTATGACACTCATCTCCTCCTAGTCTGTAACTATAAAGCTAGTTTATTCTTTTTTCAAGATTTTTAAATAATTGAAAAAGTCCAAAAACATCAAAAAACCAAAAATCCGGACAAGGAAAGATGTTATTTGTGGAAGCTGTCGAGTCGTGTCACCTTCAAACAGAGCACTGTATATCACATCCATTGGTTGGGTTATAGTTTGACTTTAGGAGCTGTACTCGTTTATCTGAGTTTATCTCCACCAACTGGTTAAGCTTCCAGTCCCCATGGAGCCTTTGTTGATGCCTCCTGTGTCACAGAGATGTCCCAATTTGTATATCGAGTCTATGATGCCTTCACTAAGTCACCATATGCCGTTATTCTCTTGTTCGAAGGAAGTTGAAACCTGTGTTGGCCATTCCTCAGTTATCTTGACTTTGCATCTTGGCCATTCCCGGTACAGTTATTGGTTCGTGCACCTTATGATCGAGTCCTTCCACATTATACAGCTTTGCTGAGTACCTTGTGTTGGATGATGGGGGATGCCTTAATGCCCTCCTTCCAGCGGATTTCATCCCATCGACTTCAGATCATTTATTCTGGGATCGGAATCTAGAGTCATTTTGAGTTCCTTGAGACTTGCAGTCATCAGTGGCAGGTTCTCTCGCCATCGACAGTTTTTGGGAATACATCAATGTCCCCTGATCGATGGATCCTCTCAAATGTTCGACCTCAACACCTTTATTCACACTTGTTAGTTTGCACTCTAGTACCTTGATTCCCATTTTCATTATCGGTGGGTAATCTTGCGTTTGTTAACGATATACATTAATGATCGGTAATCAGACGATGGACTACTATGTTCAACCTCGACACCTCTATTTGCATAGTAGGACATGTACTCGTAGCAGTTTGTGTAGAAGACTTTCCAGATTGGTGGAATCTCTTATATGCTACCTCCTTGATCGTGCCAGTGTTCATGATATTTCAGCTCTCGTGACTTGATCCAGTATATGTCAGATATTTCCAGCCACTATGGAGATCTTGATCCGTTATATATCTTCAGCCATTATGGAGATCATGGTCCTTTATACATCTTCATCATGGAGATTCTGATCTATGTATATTGTACGTGGCGATGACCACTCATATGATATCTTGTATCATGCCTATTCATGGTCATTGTACTCTTATGTATCCGAGACTGCTATATGTATTTGCAGTTATGTGCAGAGTTGTATTATTGTACTATGCTAATTGGGTGGTTGGTCTTCCATTTGGGATCCTTCATCACTCCACTTCTGGGATGGACTTATAATGTATTTCGGCCATCGTATGACCCCTCTGACCTCACATAGTAGGGGGCATCTGTTATAGCTTATTTCGCCACTCCAGGTGAATCACACTTTGTATGGCCTTCCCCTGTCCCACTGTAGACTCCTTAGACCCCATGGACCATATTTTTTCCTTTGATGTTTCCTTGACCATCCCTAAAAACATGTGAAAACTGATATACGCGACTTTTAAACCTATAATCGCGTACATATGCGGGTTTTACCTCTATAACCACATACATTGGGATGTGAACAAAATCCAAATCCTTTTGGAGTTTTCCTTGACATGGATCCAACTCACTTGACTCCTGGCCTTCCCTATGCCTTGAGATCGCTCGGATTCAACCTTTCATTACCCCTTTGAAAAGCTATATAAGGAACCCATTGGTACATTGAAGGCATATGAGAGAATTGAGAGCAAAGAAACTATAGTCCATTGTTGCCAGAACTTATGCTTGAGTCTGAATCCCTTTATCCCTTGGAGCACTAGTGTGTTCTTCCCAAGCTTGCCTTTTTCTTGTGAACTTGCTATCAAGAGATGGAGGATTGAAGTGGTGGAGGCCCAAGTGGGGGATTTAGTTTCTCTAGTTTGCAGACGTGTCGTCAGAGGTTGCATCTTGTAATCTCTAATTTATATTAATAGAAATATCTTTTCCTGTCCAATAATGTGTGTTTGAATAAATATTTTATCCATTGGATTATGTCAAATGCGTATACATTATTGATTATATATGCTAGAATAGATCTAACACCATGATATATAGAATGCTTGTATTGTTTACTTGTGGTTGAGGAAGTAATCTATCAATTCAAGCTGAATTTGGAAAGCTCAACGGGGATCTACTTCAACCATCTGGAATAAGGTACGAGGTCTGATCCTTTAGTGTTAGACATTTAAATTTTATTGCATATTGGAAAGGATTGATTTCTGGAGTCAAGCTGTCTGTTGTGGTACCCCAAGCCATAGGAATTTCTCTCCGTAACACCTCAACTTTTAATGGATCCACCTGGATGCCTCTTTTAGAGATAATGAACTCGAGCAATCTTCCTAACTCGACACAGAATACACACTTGTGGGGATTCAAGCAAATTTTATAATATCTGCATCTCTCAAATATCAACCGTAAGTGATCTAGATGCTGAATCCTCTTACGAGAATGTGTAGTCAGATCATCAAGGTAAGGTTCGACAATGGCTTTTATATCATGGAAGGCAAAGTTCATAGCCTGTTGAAAGGTTTCCCCAGTATTTTTCAATCCAAAGGGCATTTTATTGTATGCGAAGGTACCCCAAGGACAAATGAAATCCGTTTTATGTTGGTCTTCCTTTTTTATTGGAATTTGATTGTATCTGGAGAAACCATCCATAAACGAGAACACTTCACTTTCTGCACAAGCATCTATAATATGGTCTATAAATGGCATGGGATAGTTGTCCTTAGGACAGGATTTATTAAAATCTTTGAAGTCAGTACAGACATGGATAGTCCCTTTCTTCTTATCAACAGGAACAGGGTTGGATACCCATTCTGTCAAAGCTATGGGATAAATAAAACCAGCATTCAACAGTTTTTCAACTTCGGCCTTCACAGCCACCGCTTTGCGCAGGTTAACAGGTCTTAACTTTTGTCGAACAGGTTTGGCATCAGGATATGTTCAGATTTCATGTTCAACAATTGATGGATCAATGCCTGGCATCTCCTCATATGACCAGGCAAAGACATCGCAGAATTCCTTAAACAAGGCAGTATAGATAGCAATCTCTTCAAGAGAGCAGTTTGCACCTATGTATATGTTTTCCATGACATCAGGATTTACAAAGATGTTAATAGCTATAGTAGCAGAAATATTTTCCATATTCCCCTTGGAAAACATTCCTTCCCCGGGCAAGGGATTGATGGGTGTATCAACATATTCTGACAGTCTCAAACGAAACTCTTGATTTTCTATTCTGCTTAGTTCTAGAAGAAAATAGGATCGATGGTGAAGATCCTCACAGATCTTACCACGTCCACTCATGGCTTCCAAGATGGATTCATCAGAAGGTAAAACCATATCTAAACAGTCTGTAGAGCGTGAAGATTTTTCTGCCCATGCGGGCAAATAGACTTCTTCCAGGTCCTCCGAGACTGTGAGAGGATCTGGAATGGGGTCAACAGTGGTTTGAGTGATAGCTTGGTAAGCTACTTCCACTACTGATAAGGGCACCTCTGGTTCATGGGGGGAAGGGAGAACCCAAGGATCAGTCCTATCAACAACCGCGGCTATGGACTTCCCCACACTAGTATAACCAATATAGTTAACCGGGGCTGGAATATCAAATGTGCCCATTAGTGATGTGTACATTCCAGCCCCCAAGCTCTGTGCAGCAGGTTTGACCTGATCAACCAATGGCACAACAGACTCATTAGACTCTAAACAGCCTTTTCGAGTAAAATCAAGTTGGTCAATAGTAACCAACTTTCCCTTATGTGGAAAAACCACTACACGAAAGACGACCGACACAATAGCGGACATCGCATAAGTCTAGTTCCTTCCCAGAAGCAGATTATAGTCCAAAGGTGCATCAATCACTTCCACCTCAACAGACACTTCTTTCCCTTCCAGCTTAATTTCAAAAGCCAACAGGATACCATGCAGATGGAAGGACCTTCCATCGAAAGCAGTAAGTAGAGTGTTTGATGGGACCAACTCTGGGGATCCGAGAGCTTTCCAATAGGACAAGGACATAACACATGTAGAAGCACCCTCATCAACAACTGCCCTTCCAATGGTCTTTCCACCATGGATGACATCTATTGATAAGGCTGCATGGTAAGGTAGGTGAATTTTAACATCAGACAAATGAAATTTCTCCATGAGACTCGATGAGTCCATGCTTCCTAAAGCTGTTAAGAGGGCATCGCGATGGGTGGGACAACTCTGCAACACCTCTAAAGCTAACATTGCACACAGGGTTTGGGATAGATATTCAACCATGGAGTAGTTTGAAGCAGCCCTAGCATTAGGGTTATGTAAGGTATTCTTGAAGACACCTTTCGGTATCTTCGACATAGTTTCAGCAGGATTCTCTATCATGAGAGGGTTAGAAGTTTCACCTATAGCTTTACCCTTCTCAGAAGTCTCTTTCTTATAATTTTTATTCCTCGTCGGTAACAAAGTCGAAGATCGAACCATGTTGATATAGTTTGGGTCAGGGGCATTTTTAGTGCCCCCTACTACATTAGAAGCTGAAGCAGAGTTTTGCCCTTGGGGAAAAGGATCCTTCAGGACAGCCGGTTGTTGAGCTTTAAGCAGCTTCTGGGCTTGTTCCATAAGGGGAAAAAGGTGAGTAAGGTGATCCTCATGGCACAACTTACATGGGAACTTAACCTTCTTCTTTTATTTCTTTCCCCCATCAGCACTATTCACGGGTTTCTGCTTGTTTTGGTTTCCCTCTCCTTTCTTTCCTCTCTTTTTCTTCCCACTGGGCTGCTGATTGCCCTACTGAGAGGTCTGTGAAAAAACATTTGCACTCTGGGGGGAGGGGGAAGCCTTTACTGCCTCTACCATAGACTTCTTGATGGACAACTGATGAAGTTGCTTAGTGAAAGACTTACGATGGGAGAGTTTACGGACCCAACCACACCATCGGCAAGGGGTCCAGGCTTAGGCTTCTCTGCATCGTGGGTAGGCCTCGGTGCCTCAAGGATAATCTCATACAAGATCCTAGATTCTGAGTAAATCAAATCCAATTGCTGGGCCCTGAGAATGGATTCTTCTTCATTTGTCACTCCTGAGGTGGATACGTCCTTAGATATGTAGGGCAACAAGGATTTAAGGAACCACTCTAGTAAGAACTCAGGAGGGATGCTGGCTTTTATAAGGCTCTTTCGCCTCCTCCACTCTTGGATATGATTGGAGATGTGGGTGGCCTTGTTCTGCCTAAAGGTAGATAACAAGTCTGTTCTGAAATCATATCAGACCAGAAGCTAAAAGTGGCTAAGGAATGCACTAGCCAAGTCCCAGAAACTACTGAAAGCAGCAGAAGGTAACTCAATATACTGTTTTGCCGCAGTACTTGTTAAGGTTCTCTGGAATAGCCTCAACCTGACTGAATCTTCATTCAGTGAATTCAAAGAAAACCATAAATGAAATATGGTGGCATGAGCCCCAAGATCTTCACCAACTTTGCCCTCGAATTTAGGGATGTCCGATGGCAATTTGGTGGGAATAGGTGGCCATGAGGGGTCATGCCTCACTGGGTCATTCATTAACTTAGACAAATATGGCAAGTTTAACATTGCCAAGAATAGAAGCTTGGGTTGAACCAGGGCACTAAGAGTGCCAATCTAGGGATTAGAGGGACTTGCCCCTGAATGCCCATAAGTAAAGGTGGGGTTTCCCCCTGCCATCGGTTGTGAAGTGGGTAGATTACTCTGAAACAGATTCCGTCCATAAGCCATAGGGTTGTGAGTGGGAGGTGCATTATAAGAAGTTTGGGCCATCCCAATCAAACCTGGGGTCTAAAAAATAGGAGCTGGTATCCCTCCGCTAAATAACGAAAAGGGAGAGCTTGTAAACGGGGCCGAAATCGGAGTTTGAAAACTTTTCCCATAAGAGGTATTGTTTCCAAACTGCACTCCTACATAAGAAGGTGATGGGCCTACATAGGGAGTGGATGGGGGAATGTGCCCCCCATTCCAAGGAAATCCTTGCACAAAAGCCGAGGATCCTACCGGAACAGTAGGTATACTAGGAATCCCAGTAACCATATCACCAGAAGTACCTGCTAAGTTTGAGTGAATCGGAGGTTGGACCACCTGGCTCGCTAGAGTCAAAGGTGTATAAGGTATGCTAGATCTAGGGGCACTTACTGGGGGAGGTAGTACCCCTTCAGCCGGAATGGCTAAGGTGAACACAAAAGAACTTTCTCCTGCAGAAGACATAATCCTACCCATAGGGACACGTAAAACAGGTGAATCAAAAGGTCTAACCTGAACGATCATAGGATTGTTTAAATCAGTCAAGGGTGTGTTAAAATTCCTTGCAAACTTGTCAATCTGCAAGTCTTCTATCTCAACTATATCAAGATTAATATGGTTAGCTATAAGTGATGGTTCACCTGGAACTTCACTTATTCCTACCAGTTCAAATGAACCGTCCGTGTCCAATCTCCGCCTTTGGGGTGGAGGTGGAGGTTCCAATGTGACGAGAGGAGGAAGGTTTTGCAACCTTCTTGACCTTCTTATAGGTTGGTCATCCATAATTGAAAATTTAACAAATCAAACTCTAAGGCCAACTAAACACAGACAAAACCACAGAGCACACACTATAAAAATTCCTAAAGCCTCAAACAGTCAACAAGGGTGAAAGATATGCTTTCCTGAAGAAAGATGAAGAACGATTACTTGGCATCCTTGAAGTGGTTCTTAGGCACAAGTGGAGGAATCACCCACCACCCTCCCACACTTACAACAAGGGTTACCTTCCAAGCCCATTCAAGGTGAACCAGAAATAGCCTTCCGGTTTACCTAGGTATGAACCCTAAATGTCAAGAGACTAAAGGCTACCTTAGCTATACCAACAGTCTGGGGGGACAGTCGCAAGCCTGACTCGTACGCATGGGCAGGGTAGCTGAGCGAGAAACTCTGTCTAGGACAGAATCCCCAGATGTGTAAAAGTCTTGATTTACGTTTTGACAAGGAATTGGAGGGTTATCTCCTTAGTCCAATGCCTCCACGCGGCCTCGTGCTTGACTCCCTTTTGAGAGGAGCTTCCCAGATACAATTGATAAAGACAAGGATTTACCTAACGAATGGTACACTACGTCCAAATTTTAAAACTTATGGGAAGTTTACACTTCCCACTTCCTATCCCACAAATCTAGCCTAAGCTAGTAGGTGAAAGGCCCCTAAGAATAAAAATTACTAGTAAATTTTAATTATTGCATTCATTTTAAAGGGCTATTTCTTACTCAGAAGGAAATGGAGTGATGAACTATGGTGTTTTTGACTCGATAAGAAATAAAAAAGTAAAGGTGTACTTTTTTTCAAAGCAAATTGCCACTACTAAAGAAAACTTATTTTTCTTTTTGTAAATATAGATTGATGAACAAATGCAAATGATAAAGAGAAACTAAGACTATGTTTTTGTAGTTTTTGAGATTATATTTTAAAACTGAAATGAAAACTACTTATGCAAAAACAAATGCAAAAGCTTGAAAATGTTTTTCTTTTCACTTGTTAAAATGCTCAAACACTACTATGCACCTAAAATGCACTAAAACTTGAGTATACTTGGATCAAATAAACTGTATAAAATAAGCAAACTGAAGTAAACAGGTCAATAAAACCAAGAATCAACCAACAAGGGAAGACCAGGAACCCTAGCTTGGGTGGGTACAATGACAAGAAATCATTGCAAACTCACAAAGGTAAGTGAAAAACCCACCACTATCAAAAGATAGACTGGAAAAACATTGCCCAAAACCCTGATCACTGATTCGAACAAAACACTTCAACCTATAACCCAAACAGGACAATCTACTTCAAAATGAAAACAGAAGACAATCCAAACAAAAGAAATCCAAGGGCTTTACAAGAAAGCACAAGGTGTGGCCACCAAGGTCATCAGACTGACTGCATGGTGTTTATAAAGAGGGCCAACTAACAAACAGGAATCACAAAAGGACAGGGACAAGCAAACCCTAGCCCAAAAATCCCTATTTCCAGGCTTGTACGTGACTATGTATAAGGGTAACTCGCGTATTGTATGTGACTGTCCAAGAGAGCAACCCACGTATGCAGGCCTCTGTATGCGAATATGTATGAGAGCAACCCACGTACAGGTACAAAATTTTTCTCAAAAAAAAGGAAAATCGACAAGGTCTTCAAACACTATGGTAAGCATGAAACATGATAAAATACCACACACAAACTCAAGGCAAAGACTGGTCAAGGGTGACAGAAATAACCTATAGCAGTCTGGGCTCCCCAACGAAGTCGCCAGTTCTGTTGTACAGGAATAAACACCTTATAATCGAAGGTATGGGGTTACCAACATACTCTTAAAACTTGTAGGCAATCAACTTTAGAGTACAGAAAGGAAATAAGAAGATAAGATAGACTCACCCAATTCACGACGGTTGATCCTAGCTTTGTCCTCTTCTGCTCTGCTTCTCCTCCAAAGCTTTCAGGGATGATTCTCCTTCACCTGTAAAGAGAAAATCCTCCAAGTGCAAGCTTATACATGTATATAGAATAGGTTAGATAAACAAGATATAGAGTGCTTAATCATAAATATTCATCAAACCATGATACATGAAAGACATTCAAAACACATTTGGAAGAAGGATTCTCTTTATTAACAATAGTGAATGAGTTAAGATTACAACCCAACGCCTAAGACAAGGACTCCTCTACAACCAAAGGATTTCGAGTTCTGCTGCTCCAAATACTTCTGAATAGACACCACCAGCATAACTTTGCTCTCCAAGTATGATTGATTAATACCCTCCCCAAGGTCTTTATTTATACTTAGTGAGATAAGGCAATTTCGAGGGTTGAGGAGGTTGAGACAGTTAAGATGGTTATAGTTAAGGGCTTAACAAATCTCAAATAATCATGATTTATTATTTTTAATGTCAAAGGAAAGCATACGCAGGTATTGATACTAGAAACTCGCATATGACACGCAAGTTGATCTAAGGGAATCCCATCTACAGATTTGTACGCGGGTTGCAATTACAAATACTCGCGTACAACACGCGACATGCTGTAGGAAAAGTAGTGTATGCACGCGGGTTGCATATAGGCAAAGGCGCGTACAACATTTGACATATTCAAAGGTAAAAATGGCAAGCTAGATGGATAATGAATGTATTTCATAACATGCCCATCTATAGTGTTTTAGGCAACCTTAAATCCATAAATGTCCTTTTTTGTGCCAACATAGGGAATGTCAGCACTCAGACGGAGAAGTGCCATTTGGGTGGATAACAGATGCCCCCTAATTTGTGAGGTCAGAGGGAAGTGATGGCCAAAATAGATTATAATATTTATCTTTGGAGAACTCAGAAATCCAATGGAGCAGAGGTAGTACCTGAAACAAATACATAATAATGTCATATACAAATTCATATCTGAGGATGTTATGTTCAATATACTGGAACACTAGCTCCTTTACAATATTTGAGTACATCATATGATACGGGTACAAGACCACGTATATTAAAAAGGTGGATCGAAGCCACAATATACAATAATGATGAGTCTTCAAAGATCTGGAAGTTGTATACATAAATGGAACATAATCTTGCGCAACTTAGTCCATAGGTGAGGAACTAAGGTCTTCATAAACAATCCCAAAGAACTAGTACAATCCAAGCCATGTGAATAAATGTAGGTGGAAGTCGAACATGGAAAGGATTCAACAGTTTGTCAATCAAATAGGTGATAATCGACAACTGAAGCAAAGGAATTCACCAATGAAAAAAGTGAATCCTGAAGTACCATCGTCAAAACTGTAGGTCTTCATCATCAGGAAGTACTGAAATGGAACCATGCTGTGATAAGGAAGGAAATGGATCCTCCAACGGATCACAAGAGTGACTAGGCCATGTGAATAAATGTAGGCGGAAGTCTAACATGGAAAGGATTCAACAGTTTGTCAATCAAATAGGTGATAATCGACAATTGAAGCAAAGGAATTCACCAATGATAAAAGTGAATCCTGAGGTACCATCGTCAAAACTCTAGGTCTTCATTGTCAGGAAGTACTGAAATGGAACCATGCTGTGATAAGTAAGGCAATAGATCCTCCAACGGATCACAAGAGTGACTAGGAATTGGGCAAAAGAAGGGAGACACAATAGATAACATATATAACAATGATGGGATCAGGATAAAGATCAAACATTGGGTTGAGTCCTTGAACAGTGAGCACGACACAGAGATGACCCAAGGTAGCTTTTAACTCATAGATAGAACAACTAGACTTATCTGTCATGTAGGAGACATGATCAGATTCCCCAGGTATAACGGACAAGAGGAGGAGTAGTAAACTTGAAGTAATAGATGAACTGAAAGTGAACACTGAGACATGAGTATCAGAAAAAATAGAGAGTGCTATGTTCAAGGAAAACATGCTGCCACTAACTGAAAACAAGAGAAAACTTCTTCCTTACCTTCCCTGTTAAATTTTAACGAGTCCAGGAAATTCAACTCGGATCCCTCTTCATTTTTTAACAAGCTTGAAGAGAAGGGAAAATAATGCTTGATAGTGTCACTGATTCATGGATTTAATGAGCCCAAACTAGTACATGCTCAGTTGGTGTTTTCACATTTAGAGAGTTTGAAAACTCCAAAGAAGACTCCAGGGGGTCCTTTTTCATCCAATTTAGTCTCCTGAGGCCGAAAAAGTATAAAACATACCACAGAAGAACTCTCTTAACTTCCGTAGAAGAAAATGTGAACCTTTTTTGTACTTAGTCAGGGAGGTCCGAAAAAGGTTAAATTACCACCTACCCAACGCTCCTTCCAAAACAGCATAAATAGCTTGAGTTTTACGAGTGTGAAGGAAAGCAAGATCACTCAGAAAGATCCATTTGATTACAAGAAATGGGGCTTACAACAATAAACTCGTTGCTTTGTTCTTAAGTATTTAACGAGCATGACAAAGACACAAAGACACAAAGTACACTCAGAATCGTTTTCATGTTTTGGTCCAGAGCACGAAAAAGAGAAAACTAAGCTCATATCGGGAGTTCCTTTTCCGTAAATTTAGTCCCTCAGGTTCAAAAAAGTGAGAACATATGCCTGAGAATACTCTTCTCAATTCAAAATAGAAAAGAGAGGGATCCTTTCTTGTATTATTCCGCATGGCCCAAGAAAGAGATAACCTACCACCGATGTGGATGCCCATTCACATATTCTTAACGAGCTTGAATGGACAAGTTAACTCGGCAGTCAAGTTTGTTTTGAAGGAGTCAGACATGGGCCTAAACAAACTCCATAAGGGCGGGGAGTCCTATAAAGGGATAGCTTGTAAAAAGAGATTCAAAAAGAAGTTATATTTGGCATGAAAAATAGCTAAATGGATACCCCTGTACCTAAAACAGCTGCAGCATGAGTATCGAAAGACAACATAGGTTTTAAAGGAGGATACTCATGAAAAAAGGGTCCTATCCATGGAAGAACAATGGTAAAAATAGAAAACTAATGGTTTAAAATACCATAGTCCGTGGAAAAATGTTGATTGCTAAGGTTAATGTGGGTTAAGTATAGATGCAAAAAATGCGTTAGAAATGTAAAAACCACCCTATGGGAGCAAACAACACTTTATAATGATGAAAAAACCTGTTACAAGGAAAAAAGAGATATGGTATTAGTTGAATAGACTTCAAACTATAGGAAAAAACCCACTTTGAGAACTAAAATTTCTATAAATAGTTCAAAATCAAAACAAAACTCACCATTTTGAATTTTAGCCATAAGAAGCAAGTTTTTACCTCTACCTTCATTCGATCGGTGTGGAAAATCTAGTGGATGAAATCCAATTCCGCAAGTTGTGTGGAAATTGAACCCAGTGATAGATTAATTTTACTCACAACAATTAACAATTGAACATGCAAAATCACTCACAAAAGAGACTGAATAATGAGCTGAACACTAAACTGTATTGAATAAGTGTACAATAGCCAACCCTGTAACATAATAGGTTGCATCATTAAATAATTACATAAGGTATTCGAATGCATGAGGAGCAATTCGAATCTAGCATAAAGCAGGCTTACTAAAATTAAGCAAATCCCCCATAGGTGCAAAAAGCTGATCCCAAATCAGTCATGGAGCTCACGAATTGGAAAAAGTGCTTGGGAAAGCTAAAGAGTGATGGAATGACAACTCATACATGCTTTTACAAGGAGAAAAGAGTGGAGGATGAAGAGGACAAAAAACTAGTTCACCTCACCTAGTCAAACTTTCCCTATTGCCTTAAAGCACTGAAAAAGCAGGCAATAAAGCAGAAAAAGCAGAAGGGAGCCTAGGAGACCAGGAATAAAGCATAATTGATTTCTTGAGGTTTCCCAAGTGCTACATGGGTCAAATTAGGCAAGTTGGATCACTATGGATAGGTAATTGACAACTTGCATAAGGTGGGACACGTGAACTAGGAAAATACGACAAAAATAATTAAATTAATTTCTAAGGTAGCCAACTATGGGTTGATTATTCTAACAAGTTGTAGGCAAGCCTACACCCCGAGCTCTTCAATTTGATCTAGAAAATTTTAATTTTGAGCCCCAATTTCATTGTTAAAGTATCCTAAAGCATGTTACGGTGTGTACGCGGGTTCACAGTGTAAACACTCGCGTACACACTTTATGTACGCGAGTTTCCTTTAGAGACAGTCGCGTACAGTATGTGACATGTCTAACTAGACAGTCGCGTGTACTGCGTGAAGGATAAAAAGCTAATTTTAAGGCAAAAATTTTGAAATTTTATATGAAATTGATGAATCATAATACTTGTTTTGCTAGGTGTGAAGATGGTGTTGGAATGGAGGGAATGAGAACATGAAAATATGGACCAAGAAGCGCTCCAAAATGCACCCACCATACATGCTTTACGAACAAGTGGGTTACTAAATTTCTTTTGCACATCACCCATGCGGGCCAATGTCCATCTATTGGAGTTCATGATAAACTACTGGGATCATGATTTAGGGATGTTTGACCTACAGGGAGAGACTTTGGAAATTACTTCCGAGGACATATATTTCATTACCAGCCTGTCACAACGAGGACCACCGGTCAACTTAGAGGGCACCAGAAGGGGTGGTGATCCTTTAAGTGTCCAAAACTACATTGATGTGTTTTGCGCACCATGTACCCAGAAGAGAGGGAGATGTGTCCCTATTGCACATATCTGTGATTTCACACTACAGGTACTGACGAGCACCATCGTGAGGATTGCATGATCCTCTTCATTACATTTAGCTACATGGAACCAAATGAGGTTGGCAGTGCATTGTATGCAGGGTGCCCTGTATGATTGGTGTTCAGGAGTTGTCCCCATTAAGAAAATACAACTCTCTGATTGCAAGAGAGGAAGGCAAAAGAACTTTGGGTATTCTAGCATATTGGTTTCCTTCTTCTTCGAGAGAGTACCAGGGTTGAGCCCTGCCATACCCCTACCATTCTGATCTCCACATCATCCAAGGCTGAGCAAATGGTGAGACATATTCCTCTGTCAAGGAGGAGGAGACACCGTGCAGAGTGTGTACGATGATGACTTTTATATCTGGTGGGAGCGGCAGCTACCGGCACTAGAGCAGTTTTCGTATGCCAGCATGGATTTTCAAGGTGATCCAGACCTTGTCCTCCCTCCAGGAGGAGCATGGGGAGAGCTAGGTAAAAAATTTTAATTTTTAACATTTTTAAAATTTTTATGAATTTTAAAATGATAGATATATACATGTGTGTAGAAGTCTTAATCCTATAAACATGTCAAAATGCAGATATTGGACCGGTCCTCCATGAGGGGCATCCACATATGTTTGTTCATCCTATCATAAGCAAATACCTGGGGCTTATTAGGGTTCTAGAGGGGAAGCTGGCCAGGCTTACCTGAAGAGTTCCCACTTTGCGAATAGAGCATATCCCAGCCGTCATGCAGGAGTTTGTGGTTGGAGTTCCACCTATCTGGTTACGCCTTTTGAGGCGAGTAGCCAGAGCAGTTCTTATATACATAGATGCTGTGGAGGCTACCGAAGCCGAAGAGGCTAAGGAAGCCAGAGTACAAAGAGACCATGGGGACCAAGGTGGTCCAAGTGACCAGGGTGGTCCTGCGTAGATCTAGGACATTTTGATGGACTGCGATCCACATTTTGTATATTTTTGTATATTATACAGTTATGATTGGATCTGAGGATTAGACCCGACCTGTCTATGGAAAGATACTTACATATATATATATATATATATATATATATATATATATTGTTGTCGGTTTATTTACAGGTGTTTTTAATGTGCATGTTGTATATTTTTATGAAATATGTGTTAGATGCCAATCTAAAATGTAATTAGCAGATGCATCAGTCAATGAATTCCGATCTCTTGGAATGTGATTGAATATAATAACTTCAAAATTTCTTTCCAATAACCTAATTTGCATGAACTAATGTAATAGAATAGGGTTTCGCACCTGATAAGCTCGATTGAGCTGGGAAACCACCAGTTGAGAGTCCAGACGAACTTCGAGTTGGGTGATACCATGTGACAAAGCATCCCATAGAAGCTCAATTATAGCCCTATATTCAGCAACATTATTAGAATCCCCTAAGCAAGTGCCTCCTGCGGCAAGTATCTGTCCTGAAGGAGAGTAAATGACCCACGCTGCTGAAGCTAGATTACAAGTGTGGTGGATGGTGCCATCGACGAAACCTATATACCTCTCAGAAGACATTTGCAACAACAAGAAGATGGTATAAAAAACAAAACCGACAAACCAATGTACATAAAAATACATACAAGAAAAATACAAGAAAAAGTGCTAAGCCTAAGCATAGTACTTCTTTAGGTAGAGCCCATTTCTAGGCTCAGGAAGCTTGTTCCCATCAAAATCAATTAACTCATATGCGCCCTTCTTTAAGACCTTCAACATGACATAAGGTCCTAACCACATGGCCTTGAATTTTCCTACCCCCAGGGGTTCTTTATCTTGGTCCCAAAGCAAGACAAGTTCCCCCTCAGAGAAAACCTAAGGTTTGACCGATTTATCATATTGATTTTTGACCCTATTCTTGTGAGCTTGATTAGAAGTCAGCGCATCTCTACGTTGTTCATCAAGGTGTTCTAAATGTACCATACGTTCCTCAAGCTCTATCGTATCGGGTAACACATGAATAGCTATTTTTAGAGACGAGATTTCACACTTAATCGGGGTAACTGCTTCCACTCCCTGGACGAGTTGGAAGGGGAAGAAACCCATAGCAATTTTTACATTAGTTCGGTAGACCCAAAGAGAAGGATATAGCATGATGTTCCAGTTAGAACAGGCTGCATCAATTGTGCGTTTAAGGATAGTCTTTAAAGTCTTGTTTACAGCCTCAACCTAACCGTTTGCTTGTGGATAGTACGAAGATGAATGTTCTTGTCTGAATCCGAGCATAGTGGTCAGTTCCGTCATCATGCTATTTTGAAAATGACTGGCATGGTCAGTGACAATCAATTTGGGTATACCAAACCGTGCTATAATCTGATTGAATACGAAGAAAGCTATTGTTTCCCCGTCGGCTTTAAAAGTAGGCATTGCCTCTGCCCATTTCGTAAAATAGTCAACAACGACAATAATATATTTATTCCCCCCAGCTGAGGCTGGGTTACATGTCATGTAATCAATCCCCCATTTCATGAAGGGGCCTACAGAGACAACGAGAAACAACAGAGCAGGATGTGACCGCATTTTCCTGGTGTAAAGCTGACAAGGATGAGAGTGCTTCACTGCTTCCACACAATCTTTAAAGATCGTGGGCCAGAAATAACCAACACATAGTATCTTTTGGGCCATTGCTAACCCAGATAAATGACCGCCACATGCTCCACTATGGGAATCATTCAGGACAATCTCCGCTTCCTCACGGGTAAGGCATCGACTCAAAATGGAATCTACCCCTCTTTGATATAATGTATCTCGTATGATGAGGTAGTTCTTAGCATGAAGGCGTAATTTACGTCGTTCCTCCCATGAGGAAGCTGCAGGATACTTCTAAGTATGGAGATATATAAGGATATCCCTGTACCAAGGATCAGAGGTGGATATAAAGAAGATATGCTCATTTGGGAACGAGTCATCTTCAACGGCTACATCTTCTTAAGTAGGAAATTCTGCTATAATCTCAGCAAAAACTAAGGACTTTTTAGACTTAGCAAACTGAAAATCCAAGTCAAACTCTTGGAGAATGACTATCCATTTGTTGAATTTTCCCCCAAAAATCCGTCGGGACAAAACATATTGAAATGGATTCACATCCGCCACTACTTTGTGGTCCTCAGTAAAATGTAGTGATGTAACCTCTGAACAGCATAGACAGCTGCTAAGGCTAATTTCTCAACGTGGGAGTACCTAAGTTCAGGTCCGGCCAAACCACGGCTAAGATAGTAAATGACATTCTCTACGAGCTTATCGTCCTCCTGGACCAGCACTACCCCAATGGTCGACTCGGATGTGGCCAGATATAATATAAAATCCTTAGAATAATCTGGCGGACACAATAAGGGTGTCGACAACAAAGATTTTTTCAATGCCTCGAAAGCGAGTTGTGCAGTTTCATCCCATACAAATGGGGTGTCCTGTTTGAGCAGGCGCATGAAACCCTTGGTAATCTTGGCATAGTTGACAATAAAACGTCGAAGAAAATTAGACTTCCCTTGCAGGCTTTGAAGTTGCCTGATAGAATGAGGAGACAGATTTACAATGGCCTCAACTTTTAATGGATCCACCTGGATGCCTCTATTAGAGATAATGAACCCGAGAAATCTTCCTAACTCAACACATAATACACACTTGTGGGGATTCAAGTAGATTTTATAATATCTGCATCTCTCAAATATCAACCGTAAGTGATCTGGATTTTGAATCCTCTTACGAGAATGTGCAGGAAGATCATCAAGGTAAGGTTTGACAATGGCTTTTATATCATGGAAGGCAAAGTTCATAGCCCGTTGAAAGGTTGCCCCAGCATTTTTCAATCCAAAGGGCATTTTCTTGTACGCGAAGGTACCCCAAGGACAAATGAAAGCAGATTTATGTTGGTCTTCCGGTTTTATTTGAATTTGATTGTATCTGGAGAAACCATCCATAAAAGAGAACACTTCACTTCCCGCACAAGCATCTATAATCTGGTCTATAAATGGCGTGGGATAGTTGTCCTTAGGACAGGATTTATTCAAATCTCTGAAGTCAGTACAGACACGGATAGTCCCTTGGTTCTTATTAATAGGAACAGGGTTGGATACCTGTTACCACCTAAGTTGTACTTAGTGGTTTTTTATCAAGTGAGCCTAGTGAAGCGGATAGGGTTAACTTGTTCGGACTTCAAAAAGTCCTTTGGAAGTACTTCTGGGAAGTGCTTGTTATACTATATCACATGTTCATACCCCATGGGGGAATTGTAATAAATTTTCTAGCATGATAGTGTCTGTAAAAGACTTGGTCTCTTAGACTTCATTTGTCAATCCGATCAGCCCAGGGTGTTTTTTCCCTCGGTTATTATTGGTTGTTGAATAAATGACTGATAATTTCTGAGTTTTTCACTCCATACCTCCAAAGTTGGGGTGGTCACCT
>LPNX010843959.1:85897-97582 GCA_001517045.1 Pseudotsuga menziesii | reverse complement strand
TCATAATGCTAGCTTAAATGATGAAAAACTAACATGGTATCAGAGCTAACCTAAGAAGAAGACATTGTGCAGCTACAGGAACTAGGGCTTCCTATTTTGTGAATCTTCCTCCACAGATTTTCAGCAAAAGTATGCTAAGATGACTCTCCATTGAAGGGTGCATCTTTCTGTCGATGCGGAATTCAATTTCAAGCATTTTCAGTTTCGATGTGGAAATTAGGGCTTTCTACAGAAGAGGAATGTTTGAGTGAGACCAGCATAGCATTGTTCTACTCATCAAAACTGAAGTTTAGAGACCTGGATCAATAAATTTGGTTGGGTGAAACTCCAGGAAAGTCAAACCCTAGTTTGACCCTGAGCTAGGAGAAACCCTAAATACTAAAACTGCTAAGTTTTGGTACAGTCGCTATATTCCGAGATTGGAAAAGTCTCAGAAGTTGAAAATTGTAGGGACTGAATATAACATCCTGATGAACATTGTGTCCAACGTTAAGCCTCTTATTCGCTATATTCTGGGAGATACGATCTCTCCAAGTTAGGGTTCCATCCTCTTCCAGAAATCATCCATAAACAGGTCACCTGGGGAGATATGCAATATCTTGGGCTACAGAGGTCCAAATGGAATTCCTGAAGATGTTCCAGAAAGGTAACGGACTTTAATTTATGTGGTCTGATGTTCAGACTCATAAGATGAACCAGTGACACGTGGAATTCCGTACAACTTCGCTGTTCCGAACAGTCCAGTAACAGGTCACCTTGGGAAAAGGATCATCAATCCCAAATGGTGAAACCAATTCTGATGACACCTGAGGTGTTGGATCAATGACATGCGAGGTTACCTCAGTGAGAAATTTCAGACATAGATGATCAGTAATTTCAGAGATATCATAGAAACCGTAACAGGCATTTCTGCAGAAGAAATCAGAAAATTAGGGCTTCCTGTTCTGGGAGTTTCCCTCCACTGTTTTCAGAAAAGGAGTACATTGGACAGCTCCATTTGAAGATATCTATCTGTTAATCCAATCAGATATGAAATATTCCAAGTTTTGAAAATTAGGGTTTCTACGACAAACCCTAGATCAGCGAACTCCGGGACAAGGATGGACACCTCAAATCGGTAAGATCTAATCCTTTTCTATTTCCATTTGAGGTTATCATTTCAATATGATATATCACATCATCTTAGTGAAAAGCTTGCGGAAGTTGACAACTTCCAAGCCTGGAAGTATATGATCTCTCTGAAGAAAATGGATTGGACACCTACATGAGTATGGAGGTTCCAATTTTAGAGGGAGACGAGGCCAAAGAAGACATCATGCTCATGTTGCAGAGGATGATGAACCATATAGAAAGAGATCCAGATATGAAAGTGAAGATTCTTCAAGCAAGGATGAATATGTTCTAATATCAGCTCTCATAGGTAACATTACTCATGGAAGTGATGATTGGCTTATAGACAGTGGGGCTTACAAACATATGACGGGATTCAAGGAATCCTTTGTAAGACTGTCAGAACATGAATCACCTCACAAGGATTGAAGAAGAACCTTCTCTCCATTTCAGCATTGATGCAAAAGGAATGCGGGCTGCATTCATAGATGGTCAAGTCATCATATGGCCAAAAGGAAATACTATCGATGATGTGGTAGTGATTGAAGAACAAGAAGGAGGATTGTACAAATTGAAGGGATATCCAAAACAAGCCTTAATCCATGACATAGTAGAGCCAAATGAACTTTGGCATAGAAGGCTTGCACATGTGCATTACAGAGCACTACCTATTGCAAGCAAAGCTGTTGAAGGTCTTCCTGAATTTCAAGCTATTTGAAGGGAAGAACAAAATCAAAATATGACCTAAAGAAACTAGTTGAAGAATGTGAAGATCCAGAATGCAGAGACCATGCAGTCATAAGAGTCTCTCAAATCAAAGAACAACTTGAAGCAGTAAAAGGAAAAGTGAAGAATGCAAAAGTGGTGATGGCCACCTTGAATGGCCTCCCAGGATCGTGGAATTCATTCATTCAAGGAATGTGTTGCAGAAGGAAGTGATTACTTTCAGCAGACTACGTGAAGAAGAAGAAGCTTGAATCATAAGAAGAGAAGAGAAGATGGGAGCAATTGAAGATCAAGCTTTCACCTTTCAAAGAAGATCCCTCAAGCAATGAGGAATATGAAGAACTCAACTCTTGAAGAACTGCTTATCCACCTTAGCTTTTGGATAAGAAACAATGCTATTATGAATGAAGAAGACGATGCAGCTGAAGGCTCAAGAAGGAGTCTACCCTCGAAACAAATAAAGATAAGTATTCAATTGTCATTTCATGATATTATTTTGTTATGCATTTGTTTATATTCAGTTATTGTAGGATGTTTGCATTAATGACAGAATACTACTAATATGCATGTGATGGGTAAGTAGCTCATGGGGCTATACAAATTCTCCATTGCTACTTATCTAGAATGAAACCTCTTTGCTGACATATTGGATTAGTGCACAATCTCAATGTTGTCCTGGTAGAGATGAAAGGCATCTAGAAAGTTTCAGTGAGATATGGATGAATGTTGTATTGGCTAAAGTAGTTGCATGATCATATATTTATGCATAAGTGTTTCCTTATGAAATGTTTCTAACCATACAAATGCATTTGACTTGTAGGAAAGATCGCATACATAATCGCTTACAAGCAAAGAAGAATGAAGACTTGTTCCGAAGAACAAGTGACGACAGTTCAAAGACAAAGAATAATATGACAAGCTTACAGATGGGTGCAAGATGAACTTTTGAAGAAGTTCAAGATAGAGGATCTTAGTATCCAGTGATCCTAGATGGATACTACTTGTCACTCCAGTACAGAATGTTTCAGTGCATAGAGTACGGAAGACAGAGGGAGTATGATGCTCCTCTTCAGAGGGAATGATTGCAGAAGATCCTGAGGTTCGACATGGTACAACAGGATGGACAGATTACTGATGATTCTAGGCTTTACTGAGAGTAAAGTGGATTCCAACCTTTGATCCAAGGTTGAAGGTGGAAGACCAGTGATGCTCCTGTTATGTGTCGATGCACTATTGTTCTAGGTATGGTGGTGTGGCAGAATACAAATGGAATCTTCCTTGGACAAGGGAAGTATGCAGTAGAGATCCTGAAGAGGTTCAGGATGATGGACTGCATGGCTACACCTATGGCATCAAACCTGAAGCTATTGAGTGATGCTTCTTCAGATTCGGNAGGTGGGATTGTTCCATTCTGACGAGCAGGTCAGATGTAAGGGCATAGCCATTCTGTTCATGGCTAAAGGATTTAGTTCCTTCCATGTCAGATGTAAGTGCAGAAACATCTCTTCATTATGGTTGAGAGTCTTCCATCATTAGGTGGGATTGAGCCATTCTGACGAGTAGGTCAGATGTAAGGGCTGAGCCATTCTGGTCATGGCTAAAGGATTAAGTTCCTCCCATGATAGATATGAGTGCTGGCCATTTTGTCGAGTAGGACAGATGTAAGGGCAATTGCCACTCTCCGGGAGAGTGGAGGTGCATGGTCAGTTACCATGTAGCTCAGTTAGGGACTGGGGGCCATTCTGACGAGGGTGTAGGATTCAGTTCCTACCAGGTCATNAGGAAGCAATCCTGTGTGGCACTGAGTACAGCTGAAGCAAAGTATGTCGCAGCTTGTTCAGCTAGTTGTGAGGCAGTATGGCTGCGGAAGCTACTGTCTAAGATATTTGATCTCCTGTTAGATGCTACTTGTATACACTGTGACAACCAGAGTTGCATGAAGTTGTCATAGAATCCAGTGTTCCATCACAGNNAGTGTGGCGGATGTGGTTCCGACCTTGGTGGAAAGAACATAGTTCTTTCATCATTGTGTTGGTTGTGGTTCCAGCCCGGTTGAAAGTCTTCCATCAGTGTGGCAGATGTGGTTCCATCCTGGGTGATAAGAATAGGGTTCTTTCATCAGTGTGGCAGGATTTGGTTCCAGCCTGGATGGGATTGTGCCTTTCTGACGAGTAGGTCAGATATAAGTGCAGAGCCATTTCACAGATGTTAGTGATGTGATTTCCTATCATGCTGGTGAATGTGAGTGCTGGGCGTGCCTTTCTGACGAGTAGGTCAGATATAAGTGCAGAGCCATTTCACAGATGTTAGTGATGTGATTTCCTATCATGCTGGTGAATGTGAGTGCTGGGCCTTTCTAATGTGATTGTAGTTTACTACATGATCAGATGTGAGTGCTGGGCGTGCCTTTCTGACGAGCAGGTCAAATGTAAGTGCTGGGCGAAGACCTACATGAGAGTAGGCCTACAACCAGCATGAAAAAGGGCTGGCTCTGTAGAACTTCCTATGACGAGATAGTATACACATGATGATGACCAGAGGAGATCCAGATCGAGCTATGATCCAGATCCAGTTATGATGACTCCGAGAGATCCAGATCGAGTGATGATCTAGATCCAGTAGTGATGATCCAGATCAAGTGATGATCCAGATCCAGTCCAGTGATGTTGATCCAGATCGAGTGATGATCTAGATTCAGTGATGATGATCCAGATCGAGTGATGATCTAGATTCAGTGATGATGATCCAGATCGAGTGATGATCTAGATCCTGTGATGATGTCCCATGATGATCCAGATCGAGAGATGATCCAGATCCAGATGACTTGAAGACGAAGAAGACTTGATGACAGAGATGACTTGAAGACGAACATGATCCAGTGATACAGAGAAGAAGACCAGTGCTGAAAATTGTGTCGAAAGAATACCTTCCTAGTTAAGAGGGAGTGTTGATGTATATGTAACTTCGGAATGTATTCTTCTATGTATCTTCTATGTATTGTAACCCGATGTTTATTCCGGGATGTTTCTATTATGTGTTTGAGTCATATTGTCTTACCCCGATGTTCCGATCGGGAGGATTAATAATGTAAATAAGTCATATCAAGTCATTAGGTAAGTCCCCACAGTTTTGGGGCACTTGAGTTATTATACACTAATTAAGGTGTAGGCTTGAGTAGTAATTATTAGGTTGAGTGCACTTCAAGTCAACAGAAGAATATAAATAGAGAGTGAGAGTCTCTCTATTTATCACTTGTGAATTACATCACTTGCTCTCTCAAGTGTGGCGCACCTTTGGAGAAGGAAATACTTTGGCTTGACAGAAGACAGAAGGCTGCTGTTGTGTTGGGAGGTCATCTTACTATTTTGGGATCACATCTTGTGGTGATACTATCTTAGAGGAAGTTGAGGGGTTTTCTCCATTTATGGTTTCCCCTCCTAAAATCTTTGTGTCTCTTGTCTCTTGTGATGTGCTTATGTGATTGCTGTGCTTGTTATTCTCTCAGTGAAAATATCTTATCATAATGCTAGCTTAAATGATGAAAAACTAACAACTAATATGTACTATGTCGATCCCATAGGTAGGGTTTACCGACTAGGGTGTCGGCTATGGAAAGTGGTGCCACATCACAGAGTACTTCATCTTCAAAAGGATTAATGAAGTAGGCTAGTCGGCATTGTCATGTGATCCTTAGTTCCTGCCCATCCTTCATCCAACCGATATTGTAAGGCTAAGGATGTGGAGTGTTGACAAGACCTAATTTCTTCACAAGATATTCATAAACAAAGTTCTTCTGGCTACCGTTATCCACAATCAGATGTAATGGATTGTTCTGAACCCATATCCATGTATAGAATAGGTGCCCTCATTACTCCTCATCAACGATGGTAAAGGTTATTGGAGTGGTCAAGGTTGAAGCTAGGAGGGTTGCTGCGTCTGGATCAAATTCTACCAGGGTTCTGTCAGACAAGTCAAATGTCGACAATTTTGCCAAAAAATTCTTCTGAGATTTGCATTCTAACGTATCATGCCATGATGAACTGTGATAATCACGTCATTTATCGGTAGTGTTATGTTTGTTGTGATCCCTATTTTCTTTTTAAAAGTTCTTATTTTGATGATCAGGATTTGGCGGATTCTGTTGAGAAGTATTCTTGAACTTATCATAGTTGGATGGCGAATTCTTATCGGATGTTCAACCTGTTGGCTTGTTCATGAAATGTATATTTCCTTTTTGTTTAGATTCAAGCTTGCTGGCATAATGAAATGCATCTGCAAGCATGATGACACTCAGAAACTCCATATCTTGCTGAATGTACAGGGATTAACCGCTGACGTACTTCAGGACAAGCAATTTCTCTTCTTCTTGGATGCCAAGTCTAGCCATGACTTGATAAAATTCATCGGTGTAACTCTGTATGGACTGGTCTTTCCACTGCCTTAGCTGCTGCCACTTCTTGTACTGTTGTTTAATGTACTTGGGTGGATAGAACTACTTTCGAACATATTCGACAAATTTTACCCATGTGTCGATGGGGTCTTCTTATTTTTCCATTTTTTTCGATAAATTCTCCCACCACCAGTGTACAGATGTTGACATCTTCAAGGACGCAATGGTGATATTTTCCACTTTGGAGATTTTATTTACCGCAAAGTAAGATTCTAATTGTTGCACCCAATTGTCGACGAATTCTACGTCGATCTTTCCTTCAAGGTTCGGTATGTCCAAATTCATTTGTACTTTGAAGGGGCTGATTTTATCAGAGTGAGATCACGTTGAGGATTCCTTGGAGTTCGCAGTGACTCTCAAGCGAATCTCGCTAAACTAGGCGAACATTTTGGTTCGTTGGTGAGCCATGGATTTTTTTATGAGTTGCTCTGTCTTGTTAGTTGCATGTTTATTATCTGTTTCTTCATGCATCTTTTCTGAAGTCGAAGGAAGTGTCTTCTTTTGTTGCTGGGCTTGCGAGCGTGTTTGAATGGGCATAAGTTAAATAAATTTTATGGAAGTGCTTATGTAACTTAAGCTCTGGACAAGATCTTTCTCTGATACCAATGATCCAGGTCATGCCTAGTTGTGAGTTGTGGACAACAGTCGACAAAATGAGTCAAGATCTATTGTGGTGGAATCATATAAAGAGATACAACAAAGCAGGAAAACACACTAGGTCGACAAGAACATACACACAGACAATATGCAAGAATTTGAACCAATTTATTACTTCTTCTCCATTAAAGATGGAGGAATCAGATGATGATCATAAATATTTCTATATTACATTAATCTACATGCTTATATAGGATGATGAGACACTTGGGTGACTACCTGTTACGTTCAGTTACAGGAATTCATAATGGTTCATAAGTTCAACTGTTGAAGAGCATGTTGATATGTTTCATGTCGAGGCAAACCTGTCAAAGGCAGACCTGTCAGATGAGGCGAACTTGTCAAAGGAGGACCTGTCGGTTGAAGGTGAACCTGTCGGCTGCTGGTTGGATCATCATTAAACCACCATAACCACTCATAGGTTGTATAAATACATGATGTAAGACATGATACATGGTGAGAGAGATGTATATATTGCAACATCAAAACTAAGAGATCAGACCCAATAGAGATTCAATATCATAAGCTTCCTTACCAATCACAACACTATGCAACCTCCAAATGCTAACATGATGATTTGCTTGTATACTCAAGTGCAATTCATAGGAGAATGTCCTATACTATGGATAACCATGAAGCATCAAGCAAAAATTATGATATTTTGAGTTTGTATTTGAAACATTTTGACTGTATTTGCGACCTGTCAATAAATACAGTCATGAGTTATTTGAGATATGCACGGGTTTCTTTGGTAACAGTCGTGAATGGTCCGCGGGTTCTATTGATGATAGTCGTGATTTCCTATAGGTGTATGTCACATTGTTAGAGTTTGTTTGTCCTTTTCTTTCTGATTCCTTGGGTGCCTTTTATTTTTCTTATTTAGCATTGTACTGTGGCTTTGGGTGTATACATTTCACTACTTGCTTGTTAAGTTAAGTATTTTTTAGTAAGTTAGGTATGATTTCTTCTTTTGTGAATGTGTTGGGTCCTTCCTGCTTGGATTCTTGGTCTGAATGCTTGTGTATTTTGGTCACTAGTGTCTATCAGTCCTTTAAGGACACTGATATAGTTGGGATTGCTTTTCTGGTAGTCTAAGTGAGTAATTTTTCCATGTTTTGGATCTATTGGTCTTTGTAAGTCAATAGTTCAGTCCAAGTCTAGGGTTTGATTCATCTCTTCTTGATTGGCTGAAGATTGTTACTATAGGATCTAACTGATATCATTTACCTTTATATGTTCATATTTTTTAACTTGCTTAAAGTGATTTTAGTTGCATATAGTTTTTGAATTTTTTGAAAAAGGAAAGACAAAAGGCAGTTTTTCATTTTGAATTAGTTTGCATTAGTTTTTTTTCTCACTATTTTTTCAGAAAAAATCAATTTTTTTTAAGTCTTGTTGTTTCTCAAATTGTTAAAAATTTCATTCATTTTCATTTACAAAAAAAAAAGAAAGGAAAAAATTGCATTGCTAGTTGCATTCATTTTGAATTTTTATACATCATTCGCTTTCACTTTGTTGAGTCTATAACACCATTCAGTGTCTTTCCACTACCCTTGAGTAATACATCCATTAAAAAGAACGTTTAATTAAAATCTATTAGTAACTTTCTTTTATAGGTTCGTACATCAACCAACTTAGGCTAAGTTTTTGGACTAGGAGAATTAAACTGTCCAAAAGCAATTTGAGTTCAGACGGAGTGGCCTATCTTTAGGTAAATCCACTTCTACAAGAGATAATATGGAAATATCCTCTCACACAAGAGTTCATCATGAGGCTGCATGAGCGCTTGGTTGAGGAGATAACCCTCCACTTCCTTGTTCGATCGTTTACCAGGATTTTTGTGTGTTTGGGGATCTTATAAATACCACTTCTTGAGCCCCGTGAGGTGCCGATATTGATATGGTTTTGGGATTAGCTACCCTTCCCATGCACATCGATCAAGCCAATGACTATTTCATAAGACTCTCGAAGTAGATTTGGTAGCCTTAGTCTCCAAACACTAGGATCTTACATGGGTGTTATTGGAAGGATATTTCCAGTACACCTAGGACGGACTTGGAAGGTAATTGAAAATTTGGGAGGGTGGTTGGGTGATTTCAGCACTTGCACTGAGAGAACCCTTCACGAGATTCCAAGTAACCATCCTTCGATCTTCACTGGTTGGACCTGGGCTCTAATCATCCCAGGATTTCCTTTGGAAGGTGTATCTTTTATCTGGTGTGTATGTGTTACCTAGGATATTTTTAGTGTGTTTTGTTTGGTTTGCTTTTGTTTAATTGGATTTTAGGTGTGTGATTCATATTTATAGCTATGGAGGATTTTCTAGCCTATAAAATTCATGTCATCATGGATATCTTACAAATTGTATTGATTTTGTTTCTTTTTTTTATTAAGGTTTCACTTTTAGTTTCTATATTTATTTGATATTTCAATTGTGAAATATTCAATGAGATGTCAAACACCGAACGTGGAAAGAAAGCATCAAAATAGAGGGATGTATTATCATACTTTCAGAAGCCTCAATCCAAGAATCCATATTCTCTTCATGATTCAAAATCTTTTTAGTAACCCATCAATGAGAGAGATGTCAACATTTCAGAGCCTATGCATCTAATAACCATATAACGAATGATAAAATGGATTCCTCTAATGAACAAAGTGAGATAAATGCAATTCAACCAAAAATTGACAATAATAATGTTGAAGGTTTTTCCTTGGGAGGCAACACAAATCATTCACGATCACGAAAAAGGAAGAAAGGCCAAAGGGACATAAGAAGATGACTCCAATCAAAATGGGCCTCAAAATGTCCTTTTATTGAACCAAAAAATCTGATAAATCAGAAGGAAGATTCATGAGAAGTTAAATGCATTGTTTGTAGTTGGAAACTGGGCAAGGCAATAAAATTGCAAATGAAATTAGATACAATAGAGAAGCATGTGGGAAAGATTTATGTCAATCAAATTTAAAATGGTGAGGAGAAGTATATTTGGAAAATGGAAATCTTCTGAGGAATGTCGACATGTCAAATATCAAGAAGAATATAATAAATACTTAATAAGAGTAAACGTGAGGCAAGTGGAGGGACTATCACATCTCTATTTGGAAAAACAATGGAAAGAAATTTACTATCCAAGATGACGCAATTAAGAATTCTATATCACATCTTATCTAAAGGTCATCCTATGACATATTATCCAGATTATAAAAACTATGTATCATTTCTTGAAGTATCGAATTTTCCATCTTCTCACTCGTCTGTATTAAGTGGTTGGGAATGGGAAAAATATCTAGCTCAAGTAGAAAAGGATGATTTGAAAGAGAAGATTGCAAATTCCATATGTTTTTCACTATATTTGGATGAAGTTACAACTATTGATAATAATTAGAGGATATGCATGAGTATTTATATGGTTAAAGGTCATATTAGGCATTCATATCTACTTGGGATTCAAAAAATGGAGAAGAGTTCTACAACTAGAAATATTTATGGACTTGTTAATAAGACTTCGAAGGAAATTGGTGGTATGGATGATTTAATGATCGCAAAAATATTGGTATGTGTTGGAGAAAATGGAGCATCAATCATGCAAGGAAAAAGGAATGGAATTTGTGTCAAACTACAACTATTAGCTTTTGTTTATGATCAGTATTCATTGTATGGCTCATAGGATGAATCTTGCATTTAAAATAGTAAGCAAGTTTCCACTGGTTTCAAAACTTGAAGAACTTGTACATGAGACTCATGCATACTTTTATCGTAGTCCTAAATGATTTATAGAGTTTCAACAATTTGCAGACGGTATTACAGATGGAAAAACTATTAAAAGATGTTGATACAAGATGGATTTCATTGAATGGACCAGCTCAAAGACTATTTAGTGACTACCAATCATTGGTAGGGGTGATGTGTGAACATCACTTCAATGTAGACAAAGCTCAACATATTCTCTTTCAAATAACTGGTTGTTAGAATAATCAACCCATAGTTACCCACATTAGACTTTAATTTAATTATTCTTGTCTTATTACCTAGTTTCCTAGATTCCATTCTATGTTAGTGTTAGGGCGTGCACCTCAACGGTCCTTAAGATGGGTAACTCCGTGGGTTTGACTGAAAATAGTCTTAGGGGTGTTGGGGGTTAAATCAAAGTCTTCTTTTGTAATAAACCCACGGCTTAAGACCAGGGTTTAGGGTTTTGGGTGCCCATGGTATTGAATCCATTTTTTTGTAAACAGTGCGCTATAAATAGGCACTTGTGTAAATAAGAAAGATTAAGGCGAAGTTAAGGCTGATTTGGTAAGAAAAGGTTAAGTCCCAGCTGTGTGCGTGGACGACCTCGGCAGCTGTGTGCGCAGAGGGTTTTTGTAAGGAGATTGAGAAAAGATTTGCAGCTGTGTGCGCAGAGGCCTGCTGCTGTGTGCGCGGCTGTTAAGGACTGAAGGGATCTGCAGTTGAGTGCGCAGATCAAACTGTGGTTTTGTAGCAAGTTGAATAAAACGCAGTTTGTGGACGTAGCCCCTACACTGGGGGTGAACCACGTTATATTTGGTGTTGTGGTTTCTTGTGTTGTTTCTATTTCTGTTGTCTTTTATGCATTAATAACTGTATTCATTTGATAAATTAGATCACTGCTAATAACAAGCTTCGCTGTGAATTCCCTGTAGTGGGTTAAGCAAGTCACGGTTGTTTATCTATCTGCGAAGTTGTATGAAAGTGAATGACACAGCTGTGTAATTAC